>CM070515.1:19254020-19524068 GCA_036346375.1 Guadua angustifolia
CCCAAACTTCTCAATCACCCCTTGCGAACTTGCCCAAACACTCCATTGCGGTGCTTGGACCGATCATTAGTACCTCATCAAGTTGGTCGCCAGGGTGCCATAAGCTAACATACGAATTGCTGCAGTACACTTCTGCAGTGGTGAGAGACATAGCCTATTTGTGGCATCTACCCTATAAGTGAAATAGGGATCCCACTCTTCAAGAGCACTCACGATTCGTTGGAATAGGGGCCTTCTCATACGAAACCTTCTACGGAACATCTCATCGGTGTAGAGAGGATGTTCAGAGAAGTAATTTGCCACGAGCTCCTTATGGGCGGATTCATGGTCCCTCGGTATGTATCTCCTGTTACCAGATGAAAGTTATGGCACGTATTCATTCATCGGGCTTAAGATGCTTCGGTTCAAATTTGAACTAATCCTAAGGTTTCGAATTCGAATCTAAATCCTCCCTATCCAAATAGCACTTACAAGTCTTAAGTTTCTTCCGAAAATTATTGGCACCTAGCTGCATGGTTCTTGTAGCATATCTTGTTTTCTTTTTTCTTCTTCTTCTTCTTCTTTTTTGAATCAAATGTTTCTTGTGCGCTTTCTGTTATATATGTTACTGCATGATATTTTCATCTCTACTAATTGGCTCTTTTGCTTTCTTAATAGATGCAAGATTGATATTTCTCCTTCGAGTGTTTTTTTCGTCATGTCCTTCATACTCCTCATGGAGGACATAATAGTAAATGTTCATTAAAATACTGTCACTTGACAATGGTTCCCAGGTCAGCGAGAACCGGATTAGATGCCACGTTACATCATTCTTAAAACTAACCTCACTGAGAGTTTTTTTAACAGGGATCAAGAGTGTAATATAGCACTAACATGCTTTGCAGTCCCTAGATATCTGCAAAGCTTTGAAAGAAAGCATGCCTTCAGTAATTAGTTGTATACTACTGCTAGGAGACAGATAAATCTCAAAGGAGTAAGACTAAAATAATGTACAATTGTTAATAATCATCACGATTGTAAGACTATGGGCTGAAAAATGCCATCAGTTGTAGCTAGAGCTATGGGCTGAAAAATGCCATTTTGTAATGAGGATTGTTCTGCACAATTTTTACTCCAGATTGTTGTTTATCCACAAGACTCCTTCCAACACATAATGGTAAACCTCCTACAATAATGGTACTCGCTAATTTGTTCATGCGTATAAATTGGCAAGCCACAAATAACCATCTCAACAAAGCATTGCATGCAGCCTACATATAGTCATAACAACAGCTCAAAGATCTTAATTTCTAACAATGATCTCTTGGTAATGTACAAATTAGGAAATTAGGATGAAAGAACATGTACCATTGTGTTGGATCCGAGGGTGTGGATGAGAAATCGTGTAGCGGCTTCATCATTGTGCTTGTCTGTTGGGATTGCTTCAGCCTGTGCTTTCCCACCAAGATGCGGCATCGAGCTAGCGGCGGAAGATGCACGGGCTCCACAGAGGAGGCCGAAAGAGATCCCCATGATGGCGGCGGCGGGGGATCCACCCGCGACCCTCGGGAAGGCATGGTCCCGTCCTCTAGGGCTCGCCGGGGATGTCGGGGAATGGACGAACAGCGGGACATGCTCATGGAGAAGCAAGGAGATTTCGAGGGGAAGCACTACTAGTACCTCGGCGTGGAGAAGAAATCGCGTAGAGGGGAGGATCGTGGAGGAAAACTCGCACACATCGGAGAAGATTGCGCGCTCGGTGGGGCAGGAAGAGAAGAAATCGGCGCGAAGAGGGAAGATTTCGCCCGCAATGGGGAAGGAAGAGGAGACATCGCAAAAGGGGCAGCGCCGCAGCGAGTTTTGGAACACTTGATCCCCGATGCAGGCGCTAGAATAGACGATGTACATACAACGTTGAAGCGATTGTCGATAGCTGGGCGAATCGACCGTCGGCAGGATTACAGACGGCCTCCTTCTCTCTCTTTCTCCTCTCTCATCCAGGTCATTAATATTCCTACGTGGCACCTCTTACAAACGGCTGACTGTACACCATTGTACATGCCCTAACACGGATTGATGATCCCCGGTGTGATCCACTTTCGACAACAGTTTCTACGCAGTTCTGGTTTGCAAGGAATCCCGCAGCAGCAGGTGTTTTCTCTACGGCCGTTGATTTAAGTAAAGCATGGACCCAACACATACAAAAAGTAGGCATATATTTCCAACCAATGGACTCACGAATCCGGGATCAATGTGCAGTGCAGTGCAGGCGCGTGGCGTGGTACCCTGCATCTTTCGGGTCCATGATACTTGACATCGGATGTGAAACCACTAACACATGTGACATATATAGCAAAGCTTTGGACGTCCTGATGCGCTTCACTCTTCGGCTCCGCCAAGGGTTCGCGTTGAGTACTTGGCAGTCTTGGCTATAGCAAACAGCTGGTTTTAATTCTCCCGCATCTTGAAAGCGAGTGTGACCGTATTCTAGTCTCCAACTAACCTCCACTCTATCTAGAAACTTGTTCGAGCAATCACACCATGTCTTCAAGCTCGCATAGGGATTGTGTGAATACATATTGACATGGATATCTAATCTGATAAAGGGTTCTTGCCGAGAGTGACTTGATGTGAGTGCTCCCGGGTGATGAACGCGGCAAGGGCTAGCATGGCGTGAAATGGGCTAGAATGAGGGCATTCTGGTTGGATAGAACCGATCAAATCTAGGTATTTTGATACTAGCTTTTGGAGCTTAAAGTATCTTGCCGTATTTATACCCGTCACTGACGAAATATAGCATGGATCAGGCCTCTTGAGTAGTAGTACTAATCATTAGTTTTGGTGGTGTGACGTGCTGTGTTGATTCACAGATGTCGATGTTGAAATCTAGTTAGTTTGCTTTCCGTGCAAGTTGCGTAACATTAGGGTATGTACAATGATGTCACTTCAGCTAGTTATAAGAATGTCATCTCAATATTTTGCTTAGGTGGAAGACAGAAAATAAAGAGAGAGATATAGACCAGCTACTAATGTATAATCAGGCTATAACTGATTCCAAAACACTTATTATCTATTACATATGAACCAATATTTAATTTTATAGACAATGCTATAGCTAATCTATTGAAGAGGTTGTCTATATACTATTTATAGATAATATAGATATTTCTTATAGCTAATACTATTGCACATACCCTTAATTTGCATACGCGCAACGCATGCACAGAACTCGCCGGCATATTTGTATTCACGGGGCACAGGCTAGCGACATTTTAGTTAAGACACGAACACAACACGATCCCTGCCTGCCGTCGAATCACGGCACGACAAGTCGAGACTTGCACATGGCAGGGCGAGCTTTAATCACCGCCCAGGCGCCTACAAAACTATCAAATCTCCTGACTCATATCTTGCTTCAAGCCAGGCTCGAAACCCAAATCATTCCCGTCTCAAAGTCACCAGTACTAGTGCTTCAGCCGCGCCACCCCCACCAAACCAACTAGGGCATGTTCGATGGTACTAACTAATAGCTATAAAAAATATCCATATCATTTATAGATAGTATATAGACAACCTCTTCAATAAATTAGCTATAACATTGTCTATAAAATTAAATATTGACCCATATGTAATAGATAATAAGTGTCTTGGAATCAGTTATAGCCTGGCTATACATTAGTAGCTGGTTTATATCTCTTTCCTCATTTTCTCTCTTCCACCTAAGCAAAATGTTGAGATGGCACCCTTAGGACAGTCCCAACCCATGGTTTCTATAAGGAGTGTCTAGAGGAGAGAGAAAGTAAGAAACCAATGCATAGTTTTCCAACCCATAGTTTCTATGAGTAGTGTCTAGAGGAAAGAGAGAACAATAAACCAATGCATGCACCACAAACCAGGGTTTGAATTTTCGTTTTGAAAAAAAATTCGTCTACCTCCGAAATCCGAAATTTCGTCCGAAATTTCAGAATTTCGGACGGAGGAGATTCAAAATTCAAATCTGGTTTGATTTCCACCGAAATTTCCCGAAATTTCGCCCAAATTGGACTGACTGAAAATTGGTTCAAATGACGTCGAAAAATTTTGAAATTTTTTTTGTGGGTTCCTGACACACTATAGATGTTCTCATAAAAATTTCAGGTGATTATCAGATCTGTGGAATTTTTAAAAAATCAAACATTGGTACTGTCCCGATGAAACGTTGATCGGCAAGTTTGAACCGGATGAAAAATAGTACAAACGATGTTAGAAAATTTTGAAATTTGTTTTGGAGATTACTGACATACTTATGATATTTCTCTAAAAATTTCAGATGATGATCAAATGTGAGGAAGTTTTAAAAATTCAAAAACAGAGAGAGTTGAAAACTAGTACTTTGAATGTTAGAATTTTTATAAATTCCTGGAGAAATATTTTGAGACGAAAATTTTACATAAGAATCCTTAGCTCAAATGAATTTGAAAAACAAAATTTCAAAAATTTATAAAAATATTTGAATTGCCTGATAAATCCTTAGCTCAAATGAATTGATTTTTGAAATATAATACAACAAATTAAGTTTAGTGCTTACTGTATTCATAGATTTTATTGAGCAAACAATAAGGTTGAAATTTTTCAAAATTTTGTAGAATGGTACTGAGGAAGTTATTAATCTTTCATAAAATTTTTAGATGATGATCACACTCGAGAAAATTTACAAAAATCTAACAAGTTTACTGTCCCAATTATGTCCATTCTATTTTGATTTTTAAAGATAACAAATGATGTTAAATTATTTTGAAACTTTTTTATATGATCCCAAACAACAAGGGATGGTACCATAAATTTTTCAGATGATCATAAGGCATGTAAAATTTTTTAAAAATCTGACAGTGTTTCTGCCCAAATTTTAAAAAATCTCAAAAAATTTGTTTTTCATTAAATTTTCATGGAACAAGACTTTCTTAAGGGTTATTGGACCCATTCCGTTCAAATCCGGCCAAAAAATTTGAAAATCCGGACTCCAAACCCGAAACTTCGCCGAAATTCCCCGAAATTACTGTAGCAGTTACTGTAGCAAAATGAAATTTTTTAAATTTTGAATTCGGCCGGGATATATAAATTCGGGGGAGGCCGAAAACCAAAATTTCACGAAATTCGCGAAAATTTGAACTCTGCCACAAACACGCTTTGTCGGGTAGCACAAAAAATGTCCAATGCATATTTTGCTAGTTCTTGCGTCTTGGTGCCCGACCTGGGTTCTTGCATGAGACACTGCTTTTCTGCGTTTTCCTTCTCTCCTTCCTTAATTCTTATGTCACATCAGATTTTTGCTTGGTTGAAAGCGTAATTAATTCTATGGACACTAACTAAGGTGGAGAGTTGAAACTGTTCTTATAGCTAACTAAAGTAGTACTATTGAAGATACCCTAACCAAGGTCCCAGCCGGCCGCGCACGCGCCCACACCCAAAAGAAGTGCCATAAAGCAGCCGAACTCACGGCACAACCGCACGCGCCAGGCCACCCACTGACCGCCAACTATTCTTTAACGCGCGCAGGGGATTCCAACCCGATCGGTGGCTCGATCGGTGTTGTGGCTCGCTGCTAAACACCGGCAGAATCTATATAGGTCTAGTTTTCTAGTAGTAGTCCAACAACGCCCACCGAGTGACAGGGCGAGCGCAGGGTAGGAATGTAGGATAAGGATACCCTTGCCATGGGCCTGTCAGGAGGGGCGAAGGGCTGGTCTCCCCGGTGCGAAGTGGCGCGCGGAGCGCAGCGGCCTAGCCGCCGGTGGGGCTCCGCGTCCTGCGTCTGCGTCGCCATGAGCGCCAGCTCGCGCGGTTGGCCTTGCCGCGTGCCCAAGAGCCGCTAGGTTCTGCGCCGCTAGTTTCCGCGCTCTCCTTTGCGCCGTGGAGTTTTCTGCTTTTTTTAAAGTACTTTGGTTAATCCTTTTTGCAACTTTGGTATTCAAATGTAATCATAAATCTAGTCTACTTTTCAATTACGAAATAATAGGAGACGATAAATGTCATAACTGCCGCGGTTTGAGACCGTGGTAGTTTCACCTATCATGCCTGAGAGTACAGCAACCAGTAGAAGGTGCTGTTACGGATAAGAAGAGACAAGATTTATAATTTTCAGTAAAAGATATCATTGAAAAAAAGCGATGGACGTAGAAAAAAATTGCTTCTACGCCGTGCAAACGCTGCAGATCACCCCGATGTCAGAATGGAAGGACTGGTTACCGAGTTGAGTTTTACCTGGACCGTACGGCGTACGTGCGCTGGGGACTCGTGAATACGACGCTACGGCCAAGCGAGGCCGGGGATAACCACGACACGCGCGACGGGAACGGAGCAAATGTACGGTGACGACTGACCAGGCGTGCGTGTAAAACTTAAAGAAAATGTTGGGATCTCGTTTTCGTTGACAAGCCAAGAACGTATTATCCTTTCTCGTCGGTTTTAGTCGACACGTTCGAGTGGCGCTAGCCGCGACTGCTGTGTGCCTATGTAGTGTATACTGGGTCCGTGACGATCGTACGCAGAACAAGCTTATCTTTAACCCTTTTTTAACTGGCTAGAGTTTCCCGTGGGCTTACCGGTCTCGGTAAACCTGGATGTCACATCTTGTGCAACGCAGAGAAGATTTAGATCACGTATTGTACTCTCGACCAAAAGTGTCAAGATCAAGCAGATCAGTGTAGATTTAAGAGTATCTTCTCTCGCAAAGTATCTAGCTAGTTCCAACGAAATAAATATCCGATGAGGCCAATATATATCGCTGCTCACTTCTACAATGAAAAGGGAAGCTCTAGGCAACTTTTTTTTTCTTAAAAAATCAATATGGTTTTGTAGCCGTTAAATCTAAATCTGATGGATGTCATTTTCTTCCGTTTCTCCGTACATTTATGATTTATACTATGACAAGCCAACAGTAAGGTCTCTAAACTCTCTGCCCCCTACCCTACCATTGCTAGGCCCATTAGAGTGTAGTGCCACCACCTTCACCGTTGCCATTGCAAACCTAACTCGTCGCTTGCCTCCTTCTCCATCACTTCCCTCCCTCGCATTGCCTACCATTTTCCTCATTTGTGGCTACTCATCATCACCGGATCGACTATATGTTGGCGATCACATGCCTCCCCTAGGCAAACACATAGCTTCACTTCTTGGGCCACATCAACGAATTGCCTCTGGCACTGCCTCCCATAGTCGCCCTCCTCCATCCCAAAATCAGTGATGATCAGAGTTAAATCTGAAACCCTAAGCTCATCCGCTTCTTTACCAGAGCACGAATCACGACGTGCATCCAAAAGGTTAGGAAATTGTTGGCACCAGAATTTGCAAGGTTATAACCGATTTGTTAGGATAAGATTAAATTTGATATTTCTAA
Source organism: Guadua angustifolia (assembly GCA_036346375.1). Taxonomy (NCBI): domain Eukaryota; kingdom Viridiplantae; phylum Streptophyta; class Magnoliopsida; order Poales; family Poaceae; genus Guadua; species Guadua angustifolia. The sequence goes on from CM070515.1 coordinate 19,261,375, forward strand.
CCGATATCGGCTTAAAATGGAATTTATCTTCAGAAGACAGAGACCGATACGAATTACAGATTCTGAAGTTGGTGAAGGATATGATCGGTCTGCATGCTATAAAAGGGGGGCCAACAATCAATCAATTCACATATATTTTTATTTACTCTTTCTATCAACTAAAAGTAGCTTTTTAGACTAGAATCTTTTCTTTGTAATTAGTTTTGATCAATAAAGTTATGCATCATCGATTTACGCCAACTATCATTAGGTTTAATTTGTTTTCACCGATTTTGCTATGCATCGCCTTTTCCAAGGAAAAGCAGATATTTACTTATCATCTAATCGACTATAATAGTTGTTTAGATCTATCCAGCAGATTGTGAACCTAATCAGTTGTGAATACTTGTTTCGATCTATCTTGCCGATTGCATAATCAAATCGGCTAGTATGCCGCGGACCTTCTTTGAACTCTACGTTCGCGTGTGTTGAGGCTGATTGGCTTTTTTTTTTGGCGCCAATAGAAATCCAACATACTTTTTTGAAAAAAGAATTATGACAGGTAATTAGAACTGCCAGATCCAAATATTGATTAATTTACTTACCTCAACACTGCTTTTGAAAAGATGAATCGGTCAAGAGTATATATTCCCCAAATCCTAGTAGATACAGGTCTCAACCAGTCTATCTATCACATCAACCATAAATCCTCGACGAGAGCATGGTTCCAACCACGTCGCTGTCGACGGAAAGCCATCCCTGTCTTCCCCCGGCCCCCGGTCGCTCTCTCCGGTGCACCCCAATCAGATCGATCAAGTTTCCAGGGCAGGCAAAGCTAGCTGCAGGGTGAACTCTAGCCTCTTCTTCGTCCCGATCCACCAAAACACAGACGGCGGGAACACCCCCGAGTGTGTGACGCACGTTCCCCTGCGATTACCGATCACTTGCTCCCGGTCACCACACCGTGCTGTCGCTGTAGTGCCTCCTGGGAAGCCGGAAGGGCGCCCGCGCTCGCGCACAGTGGTCTGACCGTCCATGCAAAGGCTCAGCTGGCTAATAGCTAAGCTAGGACGCAGGCACGTGAAGAGGCAGCATTGTCTAATGGCTGGTACGCTCTGAGCGCTCACGCAGGACTCCACGTCCCATTGATCCATCTGTGAAGAGCCATTGCGATACGACTTGAAAGCACCAAGAGGCAAGACGTACCCATTGCCCAATTATTAGGCTATGTACATGTTGCTCAAGTTTCTTGGATGTTTCGCTGATATTCGATGCATCTATGCAAAGAATACTCCGTTTCCAGCTGCATGCTAGATACGAAAGTATTGGTGGCTAGCTGCGCAAGCCGGTTATTGGAATCGTTCATCCACCAGCTAGGTCGGGATTGGCAATTTAGCACACCGGCCGGCCTTGCAGGAGTGAGGGACATTAGTATATTACTCTATAGATCAGTTTGCTGGATCTCCACAATCTGCTCAAATCTGACACATTTTACAAACCTTGATCGGAACTGTCCAACAGATGAGCTCTGACTCGATCGACTAGTCGTTTACTTGCTGGTTTGAGGATCAGGCACTGATGATGGGTGTAGATATTAGTAAAAGACATCTCACTGGCCGTGGCACCGATGTCTAAAGTTACTAGTAATTAACTTTTTGATGTGTCTGTTTTCTACTCCCATATAAATGTCATAGATTAGGATTTACTGAATCTTATCTGAGTATCCTAATATCTTCCAATCAGGGCACAGCTGGTCTCCAACTTAGTGGCCAATCAACCTCCCCCAGTCCGAGCGATCAACTCGAACACTGGAAAAAGCGCGAAAAGTCACCGAGAAAAATCTCCCAAAACCACTAGCTAGATTCCAAATGACAAACAACATAGTAGTAGCAGTGTTTAAGGGAATCCGAACACTACTACCCTACTATTACTATTGCCCTATTTGTTTTGGTTTAGGTTTTTTTGTTTATAGCTTAAAGTAAGCTTTTAGACTTAAACAAATTAAAAGCTAACGGCTTTTGTATGTGGTATAAGTAGGTAATTTTATCCTAAATTTACTGGTATTAATCTAAAACCAACAATCAATAAGGTAAAAAAAATCTCTCTTTTGGTGACTTTTGATTTATAGTTATATGAAGGTTTATAACTTTTGAAAAGTCCAAATAAAAAGCTGTCTATTAGTTTAGACTTTAGCTTTTAAATCGGTGAAAAAATCCAAACAACAGGACCTATATTGCAAGTTTGCAACTCCGACAGCAACCACCGGCCAATCGAAGTGGCCGCACGCAACGCAATTTACAATTCGCTATTAGCTTTACAAAGCGAGCCGTGGAAGGGGCCGGCCGGCACGGTCGCCCGTACGTGGTAGGTGGTCTCGCGGGCGCGCGCGCGCGCGCGGCGAAGTTGGCGCATGGGGCGCTCAACGGCCAAGTGGCGCGTGCCGCGGCAGGCAGCTCGTGGCGTCGCGGCCTCTCCCGCGCGGACGAGCGCGCGCATGCACGGCCCTGCCTCCTGCCGAGGGCCAAGGGCCGCGCGCGCGGGCAGACAGGCAGACGAATTTCTCAGCCTCTTTTGAGTCTTTTCCCCGTGCGCCGTGCAGATGAGCGCGCGGCCGGCGAGCTAGCGCCTCCCCCGGATGCGGGCAAAGCTGCTACAGGTCCACCAGTACCAGCGGCGGTTCTTCGGCAGCCCACGGGATTCAAAGGTTAAACGTTGCTGAATTTCTGTGTGAACTGCATCGGGTAATGGCTGTACGTGTTCTCTCGAAAGCGACTCAAACGAAGGAAGGAGCTTGCCAGAGAGCGAAACGATGTACTAAACCTAGCTTAATTACGCTGTTCACATATTGTGATAGAAATTGCATTGTTTCCAGCTGCTGTATTCTGAACATGTTGTTAGTAACTACTGCAAATTATCATATATATATATATATATATATATATATATATATATGGGGCAATATATCGTATCTCATAAGCATATTTTTTCACAGACATGCTATATTAACTAACAAAAGTCAAAAAATTTGAAAAAATTGTAGATGTACTTCATAGATTGCCCTACCTATGTATGAAATTTCAAGATCAAATTCATTATATATCAAGAGTAGTTTAAACTCTCTTGATATATAATGAATTTGAACCTATAATTTTATACATAGGTAGAGCAATCTATAAAGACATCTACAATTTTTTCGAATTTTTCGTGACTTTTGTTACAATGCATTACATACAGACATGTTAGTTTATATATATATAGGGATATAACCACAGCTCTAATAAGTGACCATCTTGTAGTAGGATATACTAATTATCCAAGCTTAATTTACATGAGATAGACGCTGTTAGGGCTCTGATACCATTATAGATGCACGATAAAATAACTGGAGACAGATTTAATGTGGAAAAACCCTTACAAGAAAAAATCAAGGGAAACAATCCACTGTAATACTTCAAGATTACAAATCTAGGGGATTGGATTATATAGCCGAAAAGTCCTAGTTGTGTAGATGACTTGATCTAACAACTATTTGGATAGAATATATCGTTAGAAATATTTGAGTTATCTCCAACAGACGCTACATCTTTTGGTGTTCGTTAACTTTTGGGACGGTAGAGATATGTTTCAATGTTGTGAATGCTGATGTACGAAAAATGTGTGCGGATATTCATGATGTTTTTTTAAAGTACCCTGCAGATATCCATAGTTGTTGCTCATGATCAAATTGTTCATGAAAAGAAGGATCTTCCATGGATCATTCTGCCCACGACACTGACAACTAATATATACCGCGTGCAATATCACCAGACGAAGGATTTTTTGAATCAAAAGGTCAGACAAAAATATACAAAACCAAAGTCACTGAATACCGTCTATCTTTAATCCCCTTTTCGTATACCAGCATCTTATCTTCTCTGACTCGCACAATAATAGTAACAATTTTTCTGCACATAGTTACGCATCGTGGCAGGTGGCCATCCACGATATACGCATATATAGATAAATTTTGTGTCTCGATCATTTTTTGTTGGATCCTCTTTTTTCTGACAGTTATAGGTTGCTAGGTGCGCTATCTTTTCCTTTGATTTTAGCAGCCGTGCCGCAACTGGGCGATGGTGCCGAGATTACCTGTGAACGGCGTACACGACGACGCAAATTGTCTCAGCTTCGCGTATCCAAGTGTTGCCTAGCCTATATAGTTACGTCTTTGTTGCATGGGGACCTGCTGGTGGTCTCAATATGGACGTAGATGTCAGCCAACAGGTTTTTTTCACCTTCTTGGTTCTAGTGCTCCTGGCATGGAGCTAAGATCCAGATCATGTGTTTTTTGTCGCCATTGTCAACTGTAGATGCTGTCACCTCCCTCCCTCAAGAAAAAAAACTGTTGATACTAAGGACCAAAACTCGGAAATCGACAAAAAAGGAAATTGACATCATTAAAAAAGAAAGTTACGTTTGTTAGAGCTCTATATCCCAGTTTTACTTGAGATCTGAAACTTGTAGGCTAAAATAAAGTGAATTAACTTTATATTTTTGCTCTAAAATGTAAACAAGATGATCCATCTAAACACTCTTAATGTACTTACAATTTTAGCTCCACAGATCTAATAGAGCTAGGAATACCTAGCTCCACCAGATCCACGGATCTGATGGAGCTGAGCCTTACCAAACACGGAAAATATCATGTAATCGAGAATTTGGTGAAAGCAGTTACCCAACTAGAAAAAGTTTCAAAAATTCTCAAAAATCATGGATGTACATATCAGACAAACTTGATCTATGAATAAAATTTTACTGATCATAATCAACTTTGTCTTTTTGTAACTTCTAAACAGGACGAATTTGATCATGAAATTTTATATGTAGATGGGGTAAGCTGAGATGTACATCCATGATTTTTTTCAAAAATTTTGAAACTTTTTCTAGTTGAGTTGCAATGCTTTCACCAACTCTCTGATTGCACGCGATATGCTTCTACCAAACACACCCAGAGTATACAACACTTGATGCGCGAAATTAAGATATTCAAGAGTTTGTGACTTGCTAGAACCACAATTTTTGTTCGCATTTTATGTTGGGAGTAGTAGTTGGGACTTGGGATATATATGTCAACCACCAAGTTGTTTAATTCGGTCCTTGATCGAACTAGAATTGTATAATATATCAAGTAGCCAGGTTGTAATTTTTTGAGATGTCATTCAGATCAGGAAGTGTATTTGAATTCATGGATTATCAATTTCTTCTAGATCTGTGCTTTTAGTTTATTGATGTTTATAGGCATACAACTATATCATTCGTGTTTATAATAGAAATATGTATAGTGAGAGTGGTTTAGCATGATAGTAGGCACAGTTCGCACTAGATTAAACCTCTCTTTTATTGCTAGATTCCTGTCAGTGTTGGAAATATGGAATTGACAAGTTCTAAAATGTTGTGGACGAACACTATTGTTCATTGTTTTTTGAGGTCGTTTCAAACTCTTGGAAGTAAAAGTGAGAGTTTTTTTCCTATTGTGAAGTTGTATGCCATGATGAATTAAGTTCTGCGAGTCAATGGTATAGTTTTAAGAGAAATTTTACGGTGGATAACACAAGTAGTAAGTAGTGGTAGTAGAAATTAAATCTAACCATTCATTCCTCAAGGGTATTTTAGACTTTTCCTATCCATTCATCAGGGGTATTTTAAACTTTTCCTAATTCGTTTACAGTTTTAGATTCATCGAATACCTGGTGATCTTTAAAGGCTTCTTATCTATTCATTGGGATCACATGACGTGTTTTATTGTAGAGGACAAATAGTATGATGGAATTTTTTACTCTTTTACCAATCTCTGAGTTTTACTACCAATACTACAGGTGGTAGTATAACTAGATCTAAATTGATTTCAACCATTAGACTCAAAGGAATGGACGGCTTATATTTTTTTGAAAGCGTATGGACGGCTTATATTGATTTCAATCCACTGTAAAAGAGCTCTAGTTTTAATTCTTAGAAGGATCTTTCAGTTCTTGCACATTGTTTTACATGCTTGTAAAATGTACCACCTTGGATATGTAAAGTAGACTTTACGAACTCAATCTTCCATAGTTTTTCCTCACAGCCGCTCCTCTCCCAAACCTTAGCACTTACTGTCTTCAATGATTCTGTTATGAGGTTTTAATTTGGAAGAGAAATGGTGCAAGCAGACTTCATTGTTAGCAGTAACTTCAAGCAACGGAGAGTTGCCGTAAAAAAAATTGAGGCGCCATTGTTTCACTAACACATGGCCCTAAGATTCACATGCGAATGAGACATGACAAATTTTAGAGTGAACCATGGCATACACGTAAAGGCCATCTATCCTTCAGGAGTTAAAATCTGTGACGCATCTCAGGTTGGTTAGTAGCACTGTATCAATTTTGCCGATCCAATTGAACAACCCCTCAAAACAGTCCGTCTTGCCAACCAAATCCCTTAGCAAAAATCAACGATGGCGGCTTGCCTCAATCCTCATTCCCTGATCTGACTCCGATCCCGTCTAGGCGGTGGGGGTACAGATCCCCAACTGCTCCAGGGAATGATCCAGGCGTTTGGCGAGGCTAGGGTTTCCAACCCTAGCCCCCTCAGCCGCCTCCTGGCCAGATCGTCGCCGCCCGGGTCTACGCCTTCAAGCCACGCCGCCGTGGATCGGAGCCGCGCCTCCTCGCCGGTTGGGCTGGCCTCCACGCCGAGAGGCCGCGCCTTCGGCCGAGCGATCACACCGGAAGGATGTGATGCTTGCGCGTCGAGTGGCCACGCCGCCGGCCGAGTGGTGGATCGAGCGCCTCCCGCCGGTTGGGCTGGCCTCACGCCAAGAGGCGCGCCCGAGCGGCCACACGGAAGGATGCGATACTTGCGCTCAAGTGCCACGCCGCGGCCGAGTGGATGCCGGAGGAAGCTGCGCCATCGCCGTGTTTTGGCTGCGCCACCACCGAAGCGGAGAGAGGCACGGCATCGGGCGCCGGGCCGCCGCTGTGAGGCCGCGCGTTGTTGAGATAAGGGACTATTCTCTGTGACTACTCTTCGCTTCAGCGTCTTCATCTCTTACTAACGTTGTTCATACATTTCTTTTGACCTATGTCATCTTAGCATCGATTCGCGGATTCGCTTTCTTAGGCGACACAACTCATTTTTAGATGCACTCTATGGACTTGATGATCGTGTGCCTATTGGCTAGCTCGCGAATCATCATCGTGAGAGTCGAACATCTAAAAATTGTTTGTCCGGCCTTGAGAAGGTGGCCGCTATGATTGGCTAAGATTAAGTGGTATGGCGGCACTAGCTCGGAATGAGGGTGGTTGCATCACCGGGATCTCCGTGCCGACTTCAGGAGAAATCTCTAGGTCGACCTTTGTTGGTTGTGCTCGCAATGGCCTTGTTGAAGGCATTGTTTTGTAGTCGAGGATTTACTCTCCGAGGTGAAAACCTTTGGTCCGCCTTCACCGGTTGGATCATAGTAATGGCGGTGCGTGCGTACGAGTCCTTCTTGGAGGCGTTGTCATTGGAGAGCTTTTATCGCGGTCCAAGTGTAGCTATGATGGTGGATAGCCTTGAAGACAATATTGCGTGATGTAGTTTGCGAGACGGTTCCTTTGTCTTTTCTTGTGTGTGTATGTTTGGTGATACTGACCTAGTATGTAGAGGTCTGAGTCTTCTTAGTATAATTGTATCACCTTGATGTAATTTACTAAGATTAATAAAACTCCTTTATCGAAAATCATTCAGATGTAAATTCGAAGGATGACGTTAGAGAACAATGAATTAGGTGAATCAAGGCGGGACTCTTTACATGTGCAAAGTCCCGCCGAGAGAGCCTACTCTCGGTGTGGATGTATGTTTTGTTTCGTTCCTTTTTAGAAGGGTTCGCCCGTTGTAATTCGAATCTTGTTGTTCCTTAAACTTCTTTCTTTAATGAATGGCAGAGTTCCTACCTTTTATTTCAAAAAAAAAATTAGAGTGCCAACGAATGTATTAACAAATACTTAAAAGTTAAAATTATCTCGTTTATACGTGTACACCGCAATGGCATGCTACAGGTTAGTACCTCTTACTATTTGAACCGAGAAGGCATATCTGCTGACTCTTGTAAAATAGCAAATTCAAGTCTTAAAAAGACGCAAATTCAGACTTGAATTGTTTATGTACAACATATACATCACTGACGACATGATGCTACGTAATTTATTTTTTCTTTTTGACTTTTTTTTTATAATCTGACTTCTATAATTCGTACGGTCCGTGCAGTTCATTTTTGTCTGTTTCAAAGCTTTTGCTGATGCGCACCTAGTTTTTATTCTACGGTCTTCCAAGGTAGGAACTCTTAGATATTTGATGACTTAACGGGACTGTTATAAAAACTCTTGTAAAGAAGTAAAATTACCCTTGTCATTAGGTGTAGACAAACTAATGGATCGATCATGTTCTTTTATTTAGTCCAAAAGTGGCACATGATTACATGAATACGGTTGATGCCAGAACTTGTATCAATTGCTATCCGTACTTGTCGCAGACTCTTATTGATTGATATGTTCCGAGATGATATTTTGTGAACCAATAGTATTTTTGCATGTGACTATCATGCTTGGGTTCAACCTGTCCGTGCATATTAAAGACTTGGTTATAACAACTTAGCAACTAGGTATAACAAATTTAGCGGAGAGGTGCTTTGTCAGTTCAGCGAAAAGAAAGCCTGAAAGGGCGAGAGCCTAGCAGCTGCACAACCAGCCGCATCCATCCTTCAGATGCCATGCGATGCCATCACGTTTCGTGCAAAGTCATGCAAGCCTTGGACTCTGCAAATTGTTTGTTCCAAATGCTTGGAATCCCTACTCCACTGAGAATTGTCATGTCATGGCTCAAACTAATATAATTATTCTCCTCTCTGGCTAAGTTGCTTGTCCAAACGTTACACTTCCGGCAACTTTGTAGGAACCGCAGGCCGCCCTTCTGATTGGTCGCCGTCTTGATCTGCTCTTGACTCCGGTGATTCAGAATCTTGATGTCCCTTCGTGCAGGTGCGGTAGTATCTTCCTCCTGTTCTTTGTCGCATCTTTGTCCGCGCTCAGAATCAAGCGTGGAAATAGGGAGCTTCTGATACATTTTAATCTGCAGAAAATGCAGGCTGCTCAAGTCCAAAACGCACAGTCTCTGAATGTTTCTGCTGGCGCAATGCCCGTACGTTCAACGAATTAAATTCAGTTTCCAGTGTCATGCTGGTGGTGCATTTGACCTTCTCATTGTACGGTCCATTACGCAAGTAATTATACGGTTTTTACGATAGAATAAGATTTAGTAGCCACCCTTCCGTGATACAATTCGATCTGATGACTGATAACAAAGCAAGTCGCAGTAGGCAGCAGCAAGAGGTTTTGCCATCTCACCGAAAGGGAGGCTTGAAAGGCCAAAAATGCCGCGCGACTAGCCGCGCGCATCCTTCGCATTCCGTCAAGATTTCGTTGCCACCTGCTCCAACTGCTGGGAATTCAGGCCTATAGTACATGGATGGATAACCAGAACTCCATAACCATTCAACTTGGACTTTGGTTGCTTGTACAATTGTTTCTCTTGCTGCACCAATAAAACATTTCATGATGGCTTCCTCCGTAAGAAGACGAAATCAATCATGCTAGGGATAGGTTCGCTCTGTAGTCACTACTTCCAAACACAGGGTAACTGAGCAAGTTCAGTTCCTCCACTACTACAGAAAGATTAATATTAGACATTTTATCATAAACGATTTTAAAAAATCGTCCATAATGTAAAACATCACTGACAGTTCTATAATGAAATCGTCAGTGACACCATCACATATGGTACTATTCATAAACCATCAGTGATATATATTAATATCATAGACGGTTTTAGTATAAAACTACTAGTGATGATTCTTGTAGCTATCACAGGCTATTTTAAACTAAAACCATTTGTGATATCTACAGATCACAGACGGTTCTAACTACAAACCGTCTGAGATACAAACTGAGACTATATAAACATACCGAGGTTCCTAGCGTAGACCTTAGCACCTAGAGCGTTTCACCTTCCCCAAACCCTAGCCCCCGACGTCCTCCTCCCCGGCGACCTCCCTCTCGACGATCTCCTCCCCGACATCCTTCTTCTCCTCCTCGGCGACCTCCTCCCCAGCATCCCTCCTCCTCCTCGGTGACTCCTCCCCGGCGACCTCCTCCTCGACAACCTCCTCTTTGGCATCCTCCCTCTCCTTCCCATGAACCATGCTCCATTTGATTTGTTGATCCTCTGTGACTTTATCCTGTGATTTGTATAAATGATCGGTGATGTACATGATAAACATTCATTTCGATGATGTACATGATATACATTGTTGTGTGATTTGACTATATCAAATAGTTGAAAACATAAAGCAAAAATAGCTAACTTAATAACAGCTGATTAGATTTTGTTTACGTACAACAATATATCATGAGTTAGTTATATTGTGCATGCACGCCATAAATGGATGACAACATGGATAATAATTTGCAGCCTTGCTTGTCGGTTGTCATCCTTTGTCCTTTGCATCATTTTTGCACCTTCTTGAAGTTGCAATTTCATGCTTATCTCTCTATCGAATTTCCAATTGTATTTCGACATTTTTCCATCTTGAGGCATTTTGGAACGACAAAAATTGCAAGGAATTCATATTGATCTGGCTGTATTTTTGATATATGATTTGTTATATGTGTTGCTGTTGTTGGTTATTTTTATCTAAATTACCCACCTCTTGTGTTGTGTAAATTTTAATCAGCTAGGTTATGTACAATTATGGCTATCTTTTTACTAGAAACAAACAAGAAGAACATATATAATTATAGAGATGTGCTTCTATGCATTTCTTTTTTATAGTTGCCCAAATATTAAAACATGAATAAAGGGTAAACATGTATTATACCAATCAGATCAAGTAATGAAATAAAAATGTATGTAATATGAACTTGTCCCCACATATTTTATTTGGATGTGCATGAAAATATATTTTGGAATTTATAGCACTGATAGAACCTAAATTTAGTATTAGGCTGTTGGACCATATTTATCTCAGCTCGTCCCTACTTATTATTGCTTTCTTTTAGAATCCGCAAGGTTAGGTCTAAATAGCAAGAAATCGAATTTGTAAGTTTGAACTGTGGTTGTATTGTCATATAGTTTATTCTTAGAGACATCAATTTATTGTTTTGTTATTTAAAGTTTGCATTACCACTAGATCAGAGGTTGTAGTTGGATTAGCATCTTCTATGTATATATATATATATATATATATATATATATATATATATATATATATATATATATAATAGCAGCTAGGCTTTCTCTGAGTTTTCTCACAAGATATCTATTATCACTAATTAGATGGGCTTTTATTTTTGTTGCATGCATAGTTTAGTGAATCCTATATTACTTTGATCAGTCAATTATTCTGATATGTGAGAACATCATTTTGTTTTTGATCTAAGTTAATTGACAAGATTGAAATCTGATTTTGGTAAAATAGACGATATGGAAGAGCTATTAGAAACTAAACAAAAACTTAAGGTGGAGATCGAATAACTAAAGGGCAAGTCTGAGTTAACTGAAAATATTTATGAGATGAAACAAGAACTGAAAGACGTGTATGACAAATTGTAAGATATTAAATCCCTTAACACGGCACTCATCATTAAGAACCGCAGTGCTAATGCAGAAGTGGAAGAAGATAAAGCTGAGTTTATAGAGGTAATATAAAGATTTCTTGTATTTAATTCGACGTAGTTACTAATAATATACTAAGACACTTTTTTCACAACAACATAATCGCTTTTGTAGTGATTAAGAGATATGATTGAAGATTAATTGGTTATTGGTGTCAAATAAATCGGCATTGTATTGGAGTTGTGGAACTTCAGAGAGAACCAAAAAGCCTTTGTTACAGAAGTTATGGCACATGTGATGGCAGATATGAAAAAAATCCTAAAGTCTTCTTGTCTTGAACTATGAAATAATGTGGTTTCTCAATGTATGCTTGTTGATATTTGTAGTAGCATATTTTGTTAATGTATTGTCACCATATTTTGTTAATGTATTGTCACCGACATTATCCTTAATGTTTACTCATCTTGAATCCAATGACTGATTGATTCGTTCGCATCCGTGATATGTTTTTCCTTAACTCTTTTAGCAGAACTTCCATGATTAGTATCTGTTGTTTGAAATTTTTTCTCTTTAGATATTTTTGCAATGACATTTACAAGACACAACCAATTATATATTTTACAATTTAATATCAAAATATCAGTAAGCCCATTTTCCTTCAACTCGGCAATCAGTCCCATGAGATCAATCACTTGGTCGATCCCATCATCTTTAGGGAGCGATGTCCAGTCAGGAGAGGGCTTGGGTGGTCTCCCAGAAAAAGTGGGCAATGGAGGCTCAGGATTGGCACAATAGAACCACTCTTGGTGCCAGCCTTTATTCGAAGTCTTGAAAGGAATGTTGAAGTAAGGTTTTTTCATGCCATCCCTCAGCTGGAATCCGGCACCTCCGACCACTTTGGGGGAATTCTTATTAGGAAAAGGCTTAAGAAGGAAAAGGTGACGAAAGAGATTGAAGTGGGGATGGACGCCGAGGAAGGCCTCGCAAAGATTGACAAAGGCAGCGATTTGGAGAATGGAATTGGGGTTGAGGTGAGTTAGTTCGATCCCGTAGAATTCAAGAATGCCGCGGAAAAAGGGGATGCCGGAAGACCCAACCCACGCATAAAGAAGGATTCGAAGACGACCACCTCCTCAGCCTTGGTTATAGATAAGGTTGTCTTCTTCCGCGTACCACTGTCCATCGGCTTCCTCCCGCTCCTCTTCTCCATTCAAGTCGGGTGTTCCAAAGTCCTTCCGGGCATGAAAGACCCAACTTGCAATCACATTTGTTCAATCTTTAATTACCCTATCTAAAGTAATCTATCAAGTACATCTACAATTTTTACCAAAGTACCATGTTCGATCTCCCACCGTGGCACGACGGTGACGTCAGATAAGAGCATGTCGTCGGCTACTACGCACGTGGCACTACGGTGACCCTGCGCAAAGCCACTTCGTATGGCATGAAGCAAATCACACACTCTAGTGTGTCCGGTTCGATGGAGAAGACCGTGGTTGCCGTCGCCTCGCCATGCTGCCTGCGGGTCTTGGTTGATTTATTAGTCGAGTTCCATCAACATTATCATAAGAAGGGAGAAAAAGCGCTACAAATGTTTATATTTTAAGTCTATCCTGATCGGACAAACTGTTGCCTCAATGCATATAGGAAGTGCAGATATTCAATTACAACATCTATAACTGGCCGTGTCTCGTAAATATTGATGCAGGAATACCTAAGTAGATGAAAATTTCGAACAACAAACCATAAATAATGGAGGTTCTGCTGAGGGTGTAGGAAAAACATCTAGTTCCAACAAGCAAGACATTGTTAAGTTGTTGCATTCAAGATGAGCAAATATGTATTAAGGATAATATCATGTGACAATACAATGAATCGTACAAACAAGAATAACCGCAAGTTTTTGACATATTTTCTGAATTAATGAATACCATTTGACAATTGTACAACTCCAGAAGTTATCAGGCTGCGTGGAACGCGCCTTTTTTATGTATTACTTCGGTGAGCAGGAAGAAACAAACTTTCCCTCTAATGTTGCTCAAATGGGCCTCAGTCAACGCAGTTTTAACTATATTGCTACTTTTTTTAGCGACGATGGTTTGCATGTTGTAGCAAACATAAAATCCACATAGGTTATTTCCCGGACCTTGCTGGTGGCACTGCAAATAAAACCTACGGTTAGTTCTAGAGTCACTATTACGGGGTTTGATATAGAATTGTTGTGTATAGCGGATACCGGAAAGTTCAAATCATGCTGTAGTTTAGTCCAATCTTTCACGTGTTTGAACGCTCTACAAGATTGCAAAAGGTTAGCCTAAGCCATTCCAATAGCAATATAAACCTGGAACAACTTACACGACCATGTACGTAGGAAACGTGATTACCTGGTGAGTAATTTTGCGATAGGTGTCAAGTCGTGGTTTCCGCCACGTCCGGAATCAAGGTACTTAACCCGGTTTGTGGTGGTTCAATTACAATTAGAACCCGATGAAACCTACAGGTATATCACAATGGACAATGAACAAAAGCAGAGTTGTGTGCAAGATGAGACCAAAGTATAGCATGTGGTAGCACTTATCCACGGGTTATGGGGTATAAGTATGAATTCTTTATCTTTTGTGCTAGCAATGCCTCTATCACGTATTTCTCGACCATGTTTATATCATCATCCATTGTTTGCTTTGAGACTATATGTGGGTCGAGGAAACCGATCGATAGTTTCTTCGTGTCGCTTCAAGTTGCATGCATCTATATATACAAAGGCGGATTATATATATATTGGAGGACATTTATCACTATTAGGCGAATGTAGACCTGTGATAGCACACACTTACAAGGTCCAGCATCTTATGAGTCTTGGCGTCGATGGCGTCGAGGTTGTAGAGATGGAACAAGTCCGAAAATCGACCGTGAAGAAGCCCCACGAGTCGTTGAATAGATGTTCATACTTGAACTTAACGGCGATACTTGTTATGCGTTCACGCTCGGCTTTCCAGCTTCTTGGGTGTACCACTTATGCAATTGTTGGCAAGGTATACTAAGTGAAGTTCGCTGCCTTTCGTTAATGTGGCTCTCCTAACTTGTATTTTTAGCCAACTCGGCAGATGGATAGTCGACTTGTTGTTGCCTTTCTTTCTTCTGTTTGCCCTTGCCTTTCTTTGTTTTGTATCAACCCTTCACGGAGAGGAATGGGCAGGAAAGAGGTCAACATTATGTACATCAAGTGGAGTCTACTCACGATCGCTGATTTGGTATGTGATCGACAGCGATACAATAAGCGAATCGGATCGTCGCGGTTGTTGCATGATGAAGGCGACCAGGAGATGTCATTGCTAGGCCATTGGATGAATGTGCCAATGGCATCCCCAAGTTTCACGATCTCGCCGTTTGGCGGCTTCAGTAAATCGACAATTTTGAAACTATCAAATACCCGTCCACATTGACCTTGGTGAAACCGGCGCTATCATGGTACCGTGCACCATGGTCCCCTTAGTGGATGGATATGCCATGCCCCAAGCAAACCGCCGAGGAGCGGTGCCATTGTTAATTCTCACTTAGAGATTGAATGCGTGGCCACCTTAATGTCACATGAGGATAAGTCCCGCTATGTTCATCTATGTCACTTGGAGGAGCGGATGCACATTGCTCTTCACAGGCGATGGGGCTGACTTGCGGACATACTACGGGGCTTGTGCAGATTTCTTTCTTGATTGGTGAGCCTTTCCTCGAGGATTCTTATCCTTTCATGAAATTCTTCTCTCAGTTGTCCCCTCAACTCTTCTCTCAACTCTCCTCTCAACTTGTCCTCCAAATTCTTTATAAGATTTGACTCGCGCTCGGCTTTAGTTCTCTTCTTACTTCGGTATACGTGGAAGTCTTCTGGGAATCCAGTTTTCCATGGAACAAAAACCCTATGCCTCTTATGCGACGGGGTGTTCCTTGTTTCCCAAGGCCATGGGCGGTGCATCTTTCTCCTGTCGGCAAAAAGAGCCATCGACCGATTGTGTACTCAACGCTACGCAAGATCGACAAGTTATTTCACTTATGAAGTCATGGACTAATTACGTAAAATTGGTAGTTCGATTTATATATTACGGCGTTGGCGAGACTTCCTCGTCCGCGGGTTTACTGAAGGAGGCGGTTGCGGAGGATGTGGCGAAGACCTCGCTCTTAGCGATCTCGCACGTGGATCTGTGATTCTTTGGAAATGGCGAGATACCCTCCTCGTCCTCCTGTCCCATTGCGCTCTCTTCCGCGTAGCGCAGCGCCAGTCGTGTCTGGGGGTGAGTGTTCCTTGCCTGCAAGGCCTTGTTTGCTTCACTTTGACGCTTGAATTAAATGCTCGCGTCTTCATCTCAACAAAACGCCGCCACGCGTGTCGCATCAATGAACCCATACTTAGAGTATGGATCTATATTCTTCTTGGCGTAGTCTCTGGCGTATGCTTGAAGGTCTTCCATGCCTTTCTCGCATAGCGGTGCATACCGTCGCACTAGGGGCGAATTCTTACGGAATGTTAAACGATGAAAGAACTTCCGTCGCAAGGCATTGCGAGCCTCAATAGTCACCAACCTCCGGGAAGATAGCGTGATCGAACCCGCGTTCGTGCTACTATCCCACATACTCAAATGCATTATTTGCCTTTTTGGCTTTCTAGGGCCCCATCCTTTGGATCGATCTCTATAATGGTATATCGATCTGTTGGCCTTTTGTTTGGTCCTCTTGCAGCGTGGTCGATTCTTCTTTTGAGGGCACATCATGTCCTTCAGACGATGGATTAGAGGACGACATCTTCTTTATAAGTCAAAATAGTTTCAGGCGAACTAAAAGAGAAGAACAAATTGGAGTGAATAAGTTTGTGCATACCATGGCTTGTTATTAGCCTTTTAAAAGAACTAGCCTAAATGGCTTGTTATTAGCCTTTTAAAAGAACTAGTCTAAATGGCTTGTTATTATCCTTTTAGCAAAAGAAGCGAACTAGGAAGTTGCCGAACTTAATAAAAATTTCGGCAGCACCTCCCCTAAAACTAGGACATCCACACAGCAGACAAGCAGAAATAAGTGCGAGTATAAGAGTAAGACTTTGATAACACAAAGGACTAGCTTATAAGCAACTTTGCTCTAGATTATCTAAATTGATGGGTTGCTCTTAATTAAGAACCCTCCAACATCAATTTCAACAATATATCACAGGGTATACAAATATGAGATTAGTGAATCTACGCAATTCAGCACTGGTTAAGAAAATTGATTCACTAGAACTCAACTATGGACTATGAAAAGTCTTGAACAATGGAGGACAAGCGAACTAGGAGGTTGTCAACTTAATAAAATTTTAAAAGACCTCCCTAAAACTAGGACATCCACACAATGAGACAAGCGTAAATAAGTACGCAGTATAAGAGCTGAATCACAGACAGGATAGCATATCACATGTACAGCAGCAACACTGACCAAGTTGAATTCTAGACACAATGATCTAAACAGTGCTGAATCACAGAAGGAACTCACTAACTAGCAGATCAATATAGCCTCATTTAATTGAATCATCATCGAGCGTGAGAGTAGAACAAAATCAGAGCCTCCAGATCGAGAAACGGCCTCTAGCTCGATGGCTAGTCCCCCAGAAATACTCGATCGGTTCACTGATACTCATAGAGCAGTACCAATCACCCACAGCCAACAGAAAGAAAGAAAGATGCGCAGCACACTTACACCGAACAAGACCTGCATTGCTGTTGGAAGAAGGCGAACACGACGATGGGGAGCACGTCGGCTGCGGGGAGGACGATGATGGGGAGGTCACCGAGGGGGGGACGCCGAGGGGAGCACGTCGCTGCGGGGAGGACGACGATGGGGAACACGTCGATGCCGGGAGGACGCCGAAGGGGAGGACGCCGGGAGGGAGGGGACGCCGGGGGAGAACGCAGAGAGGGGAGGACGCCCGGAGGGGAGGCCGCCGCGGGACACAAAACGTCTCAAAGAGTTAGGGTTTGCCTGGCGTGAATGAGCCTGCTGCTGGGAGATATATAGAGAGAGCACATCACGAGCGGTTCTAAAATATAACGATGCATGATGTATTATCACGACGGTTCTATAATAGAACGATGCAGTGATGTTGAGATATCACGGACGGTTCTATAATAGAACCGCTGCGTGATGTTGAGATATCACAGACGGTTATATAATAGAACCGTCGTGATATTGAGATATCACGGACGGTTAGGTAACATAACCGTGCGTGACAAATAACATCCTGCATTGTTATGTTAAAGAACCGTCGTGATATGTACTTGTTCATCGACATTCACTTGTCGGTTCGATTCGATCGACTCTTATGCGTGCCACTTTGTTGTATCTTACGGGAAAGTTGTCGTTAACAGAATATAGACTGTACTGTGGTTGATGTGGAGATTCTAATCCTCAATTCAAACCCTAAAATCTGAGAGCAATCACATACAACTATTTCCATATTGCCAAAGTAGACAAGATCGATTCTGTTCTTGTTTGCCATAGTCTACATAATTTATTCCTTGTCATCAATTATGTCTGAATGGCCATCTTTGAATCATGTATGTGGAATCATATTGATATGTACAAAGCATGATGGGTCGTATCATCTTTACAATAGCATTAATGTAATATTATTACACATGAAAATTAGTAAGCATGATGATAATGCACCCTTCTTATAACTACATACCACATGCTTATTCTTTTGTATGAAAATTAGCCCTTCATGATGATCGACGTGTGTAGCTTGCTTCCTCATGTTGTTCTTTCGGGACCGGGATGTCATTTCCGATAGGTGGTAACTCATCAAATTGATTGTACTCTTCCTCATCTACTACATTCTCAACTCCGACAATTCTCCTTTTTCCCTGAAGAACTACGTGGCGCTTCTTGTTGGATGGGTCGGTTACATAGAAGACTTGAACAACTTGGTTAGCGAGTACGAATGGTTCATCTTGGTATCCGACACGTTCGAGGTCCATAGTAGTGATGCCATTCTTGTCAACCTTCACGTGCTGGAGGTGGACCCAATGGCACCGAAATAGGGGAATCTTGAAAAGTACGTAGTCGAGCTCCCATATCTCCTCTATGAACCCATAGTAGGAGCTCCTCGTCAACCCAGCGGTATTATTGAATGCATCTATGCGGACACCGCTGTTCTGGTTTGTGCTCTTCATATCCTGATCTCTCGTGTAAAATGTGTACCCATTTAAGTCATATCCTTTCCATGTGACAACTGTAAAAGTTGGTCCTTTTGCCAACCATGTCGGCGTGTCATCGACGAGCTCCAGTGATAGGTCGCTCCTTCAACCATTTGTTGAAGCGAAGGTTATCTTTGTCTCGTGATCCAAGACTCCTGCCGTGCTGGATTCTCTTGCCTTAGCCATTGCTTGTGCTCGACGATATAGGCGGACACTACAGCCATGTGTTGCAAAACCGTGAAATGGGCTCGAGCATACGCAACCAAATCAGGCGTGATTGCTTTCCTTCCGATAGTCCCGATACCCTGGAGCCTCCCCTCATGGTGAGATCGAGGCACACCTATTGGTTCGACCTGGGCCATGTAATCGACGCAGAACTCGACGGCCTCTTCTGTTGCATAACCTTCGACAATGCTACCCTCCGGACGAGATCGATTCCGTACGTAAGACTTGAGAATTCCCATGTACCTCTCGAACGGGTACATGCTACGTAGGAACACTGGCCCGCATATCTTTATCTCTGTCACAAGGTGAACAATGAGATGGACCATGATATCGAAAAATGATGGAGGGAAATACATCTCAAGATTACATAGAGTCATCACCACCTCGACTTGCAGAGCATCTAGTCCCGGGATCGATGACCTTCGGCGATTGTGTTAAAGAAATAATACTGACCTAGTGATTGTCTCTCGGACCTTGACCGCAAAATACTTCTAATTATGCATAGGAGCATCTGTGTCATCGAGACATGACAATCATGAGACTTCATGCGGTTAATTTCAAATCTTGCAACGAAACAAGTCTCTTCATGTTGGAGGAGTAACAGGACGGAACTTTCACACCATGCAAGCAGCCGCACGATTCAGTTCTTCGGCCTTTGTGAGTATAACAAGCGGGTTCCAAGCACGCACGGCCTTTATCGGTCTCTTTCGGTGCTAACTCGGTCTTATGCCCATATCGACCAAGTCAAGCCGCATGCGTTGATACCATCCTTTGTTTTACCCTTAATGTTGAGTAAGAGACCAATCACGCATCACAGACATTCTTCTCTCGTGCATGACATCGATGCAATGGTGAACTTCTAGGTGCTCCCGAAGAAGGTAGGTCCCAGAATATTGATCTCTTCTTCCACATGCTCTTTTCACGGGTACTTGATTTACGCCCCTTTCCATACGCAACATCCAAATCCTTAACAATGTCATGAACATCTCTCCCGCTCAAATGCCTTGGAGCTGGACCA
Organism: Guadua angustifolia; assembly: GCA_036346375.1. Classification (NCBI taxonomy): domain Eukaryota; kingdom Viridiplantae; phylum Streptophyta; class Magnoliopsida; order Poales; family Poaceae; genus Guadua; species Guadua angustifolia. The sequence goes on from CM070515.1 coordinate 19,281,475, forward strand.
TTTTCGTTCCTTCCGTCGAAAAGTTGCTTCAACTTGCGATATGGGTGATTCCTCCGAAGGAACCTACGGTGACGCATGTACACGGTTTTGCGGGAGTGATTCACCATAAACTCTCGGTATCATCTAAGCGGTGAGTGCGGGCTTTGGTTCCTTTTGTACTCGGCCCGGCAGTTAGCAAGAGCGGGGTAATCATTTATGGTGCGAACAACAAGCGATTGCAAAGTAAAGTTCTCTCGTTTATCGCATCCCATACGTGTACCGGTAACCCACAAGTGTTTTAGATCTTCCACCAATGGAGCTAGGTACACATCAATATCGTTCCCGTGTTGTTTGGTCCTTGGATAAGCCTGAGACAACATAATGTACTTCCGCTTCATACACAACCAAGGAGGAAGGTTGTAGATACTGATTCTGGGCCAAGTGCTATGCTTGCTGCTCATGTTACCGAAAGGATTCATTCCATCGTACTCAATCCAAACCTTATATTTCTCGGATCCGCATCAATTCTTGAAAGCTCTGTCGATGTTTCTCCTTGGATGGAATCAGCAGGTGCCTTAGCATTCCATCATTCTTATGCTCCTCAAAGTGCCAACGCAACAGTTTTGCCTCCTTTGGGTTCGCAAACAAACGCTTCAAACGGGAATTACAGCAGATACCATGCCACCTTAGCGGAGGGCCTTTTTCACCTCAATGCTCTCGCCATCATCATCTGAATGACTCTTACGCTTGTACGGGATCGTTGCACACGGACATATATGCAAGTTTGTGTACTCTTTGCGGTCACAGATACGATCGTTTGGACATGCATGTATTCTTTCTACTTCCATTCCCAAGGGACAAAGAACACGCTTGGCTTTGTAGGTGCTTGTCGACAACTCGTTTCCTCTCGAAGCATGTCCGCCAATAGACGAAAAATATTGTGAAACTCTTGTCGGACCAACCGTTGCTTGCCTTCAATTTGAGTAGTTGAAGCACGGATGATAACCTTGTGTATTTCAACTTGCACCCTGCGAACAAAGGTTTCTCCGAGTCCTCCATTAAGCCACGAACCGTCCATATTCCCTGTTATCAAGGTTTCCTTCTGCATCGCGTAGCATCTGATCCAAATTGTCATCGTGCAACCTGTTCTCATCGGAAGCACAATCGATATGATCATCCGACATATCATTGACATCGTCGACGATATTAACACTACTTGTCGCTTCTCGTATATTATGCTCTTCGCCATGGTGGTCCAACATGTATAGCCCTTTTGAAACCCTTGAATCAAGTGTGCTTCGATTTGCTTTGAGTTTGAAACATCTTGATTTTCGCAATCAATGCACGGACATGACATGAATTGCACCCTTATTAAACATATCCTCCTCTGCAGCTCTTTTGAAAGTGGAGAGCGCCATTAAGGTACTCGGCACTCGTGACGGTTCTCGGCGTACATCCGACTTCGATCCATCTCGCTACACATGTAACACTTAGTGTTAAATATTAAGTGCACTGTGTAGTGCGTATGCACACATTCTTAAACTAATTATGCAATTACATACCTTAATTACATCACAAAGAAATAATTAACACAATTCAAATTAATCTTCAATATAATAATGAAATTAGAACCCATTACTAACCTTAGATCACCAAAAGATTTGAATTGATCTATAAGCTAGATCTAAACAATCTTTAAATTCTATCCTTAACAAGCTAGCTAGCTACATCATGATCGAATATTATATTATGCAAATAGAACCATTACTAGCTAACCTTATTCATCAAACAACCAACACATGGTTCTACAAGCGAGATCTAAAAAAATCATCAAATTCCTTCCTTATCAAGCTAGATGTTGAATATAATGCAATTAAAACACATTACTAACCAAATATCACAAACAACATATGGATCCAGCTACAATTAAGCTAGATCTAACCAAACAATCTTTAAATTAATTCTCTCTAACCAACCTAGATATTGAATTGGATGCATGCAATTAGAGAACTCATTACTAACCTTAGATCACCAAAATCAAATGAATCTAATATCACCCTTCAAATCAATGACTTTCTTTAAAAAATCGCCTCACTTCCACGTACCGCCACTTAGGATAGAAACCAAACCCTACAAACAAAGTGGATGGAACGAGGCTCTGTTTTTACTGCTCAGACGGTTTTATCACGAGCGGTTTTATATTACATGCGTGATGCAAGAAATATCACGAGCGGTTTCTAAATATAACCGCCTCGTAATGACTATCTTGAGATATTACGAGGCGGTTGTGTTATATAACCGTCAGGAAATCCTGACGGTTTTACTTTGAAACCGCTCGTAATGAGTATCAGTAGCCATCACGAGCGGTTATATTTTGAAACCGTCTGTGATAGTTCTTACATCACGAGCGGCTGTAATATAAAACCGTCGTGATATTCGTGACCGACGGTTTGAGTACATAACCATCTGTGATGTTCCATATTACGACGGTTTTTCAAAACCGTCTGTGATCGTAAGGTCTGATATAAGCCTCATTGTAGTAGTGCACCAAGTTGTTTCGGTCCTTGATCGAACTAGAATTGTATAATATATCAAGTAGCCAGGTTGTAATTTTTTGAGATGTCATTCAGATCAGGAAGTGTATTTGAATTCATGGATTATCAATTTCTTCTAGATCTGTGCTTTTAGTTTATTGATGTTTATAGGCATACAACTATATCATTCGTGTTTATAATAGAAAAATGTATAGTGAGAGTGGTTTAGCATGATAGTAGGCACAGTTCGCACTAGATTAAACCTCTCTTTTATTGCTAGATTCCTGTCAGTTTGGAAATATGGAATTGACAAGTTCTAAAATGTTGTGGACGAACACTATTGTTCATTGTTTTTTGAGGTCGTTTCAAACTCTTGGAAGTAAAAGTGAGAGTTTTTTTTCCTATTGTGAAGTTGTATGCCATGATGAATTAAGTTCTGCGAGTCAATGGTATAGTTTTAAGAGAAATTTTACGGTGGATAACACAAGTAGTAAGTAGTGGTAGTAGAAATCAAATCTAACCATCCATTCCTCAAGGGTATTTTAGACTTTTCCTATCCATTCATCAGGGGTATTTTAAACTTTTCCTAATTCGTTCACAGTTTTAAATTCATCGAATACCTGGTGATCTTTAAAGGCTTCTTATCAATTCATTGGGATCACATGACGTGTTTTACTGTGGAAGACAAATAGTATGATGGAATTTTTTACTCTTTTACCAATCTCTGAGTTTTACTACCAATACTACAGGTGGTAGTATAACTAGATCTAAATTGATTTCAGCCATTAGACTCAAAGGAATGGACGGCTTATATTTTTTTGAAAGCGTATGGACGGCTTATATTGATTTCAATCCACTGTAAAAGAGCTCTAGTTTTAATTCTTAGAAGGATCTTTCAGTTCTTGCACATTGTTTTACATGCTTGTAAAATGTACCACCTTGGATATGTAAAGTAGACTTTTACGAACTTAATCTTCCATAGTTTTTCCTCACAGCCGCTCCTCTCCCAAACCTTAGCACTTACTGTCTTCAATGATTCTGTTATGTGGTTTTAATTTGGAAGAGAAATGGTGCAAGCAGACTTCATTGTTAGCAGTAACTTCAAGCAACGGAGAGTTGCCGTAAAAAAAATTGACGCGCCATTGTTTCACTAACACATGGCCCTAAGATTCACATGCGAATGAGACATGACAAATTTTAGAGTGCCTCTTCAACAATGAATATCGTTCCGCAGAGGCGGCCTTCGCACGTGTCATTCAGGATGTAAATTCCCGAAGGATGACGTTAGAGAACAGCGGGGATTAGGTGAATCAAGGCAGGACTCTTTACATGTGCAAAGTCCTGCCTTCACGAGCAGCTACTCTCGGTGTGGATGTATGTTTTGTTTCATTCCTTTTTAGAAGGGCTCGCCCGTTGTAATTAGAATCTTGTTATTCCTCAAACTTTTTTCTTTAATGAATGGCAGAGCTCCTACCCTTTATTTCAAAAAAATTAGAGTGCCAACGAATGTATTGACAAATCCTTAAAAGTTAAAATTATCTCGTTTATACGTGTACACCGCAATGGCATGCTACAGGTTAGTACCTCTTACTATTTGAACCGAGAAGGCATACCTGCTGACTCTTGTAAAATAGCAAATTCTAGTCTTAAAAAGACGCAAATTCAGACTTGAATTGTTTATGTACAACATATACATCACTGACGACATGATGCTACGTAATTTATTTTTTCTTTTTGACTTTTTTTTTTATAATCTGACTTGTATAATTCGTACGGTCCGTGCAGTTCATTTTTGTCTGTTTCAAAGCTTTTGCTGATGCGCACCTAGTTTTTATTCTACGGTCTTCCAAGGTAGGAACTCTTAGATATTTGATGACTTAACGGGACTGTTATAAAACTCTTGTAAAGAAGTAAAATTACCCTTGTCATTAGGTGTAGACAAACTAATGGATCGATCATGTTCTTTTATTTAGTCCAAAAGTGGCACATGATTACATGAATACGGTTGATGCCAGAACTTGTATCAATTGCTATCCGTACTTGTCGCAGACTCTTATTGATTGATATGTTCCGAGATGATATTTTGTGAACCAATAGTATTTTTGCATGTGACTATCATGCTTGGGTTCAACCTGTCCGTGCATATTAAAGACTTGGTTATAACAACTTAGCAACTAGGTATAACAAATTTAGCGGAGAGGTGCTTTGTCAGTTCAGCGAAAAGAAAGCCTGAAAGGGCGAGAGCCTAGCAGCTGCACAACCAGCCGCATCCATCCTTCAGATGCCATGCGATGCCATCACGTTTCGTGCAAAGTCATGCAAGCCTTGGACTCTGCAAATTGTTTGTTCCAAATGCTTGGAATCCCTACTCCACTGAGAATTGTCATGTCATGGCTCAAACTAATATAATTATTCTCCTCTCTGGCTAAGTTGCTTGTCCAAACGTTACACTTCCGGCAACTTTGTAGGAACCGCAGGCCGCCCTTCTGATTGGTCGCCGTCTTGATCTGCTCTTGACTCCGGTGATTCAGAATCTTGATGTCCCTTCGTGCAGGTGCGGTAGTATCTTCCTCCTGTTCTTTGTCGCATCTTTGTCCGCGCTCAGAATCAAGCGTGGAAATAGGGAGCTTCTGATACATTTTAATCTGCAGAAAATGCAGGCTGCTCAAGTCCAAAACGCACAGTCTCTGAATGTTTCTGCTGGCGCATTGCCCGTACGTTCAACGAATTAAATTCAGTTTCCAGTGTCATGCTGGTGGTGCATTTGACCTTCTCATTGTACGGCCCATTGCGCAAGTAATTATACGGTTTTTACGATAGAATAAGATTTAGTAGCCACCCTTCCGTGATACAATTCGATCTGATGACTGATAACAAAGCAACTCGCAGTAGGCAGCAGCAAGAGGTTTTGCCATCTCACCGAAAGGGAGGCTTGAAAGGCCAAAAATGCCGCGCGACTAGCCGCGCGCATCCTTCGCATTCCGTGAAGATTTCGCTGCCACCTGCTCCAACTGCTGGGAATTCAGGCCTATAGTACATGGATGGATAACCAGAACTCCATAACCATTCAACTTGGACTTTGGTTGCTTGTACAAATGTTTCTCTTGCTGCACCAATAAAACATTTCATGATGGCTTCCTCCGTAAGAAGACGAAATCAATCATGCTAGGGATAGGTTCGCTCTGTAGTCGCTACTTCCAAACACAGGGCTACTGAGCAAGTTCAGTTCCTCCACTACTACAGAAAGATTAATATTAGACATTTTATCATAAACGATTTTAAAAAATCGTCCATAATGTAAAACATCACTGACAGTTCTATAATGAAATCGTCAGTGACATCATCACATACGGTACTATTCATAAACTATCATTGATATATATTAATATCATAGACGGTTTTAGTATAAAACTACTAGTGATGATTCTTGTAGCTATCACAGGCTATTTTAAACTAAAATCATCTGTGATATCTACAGATCACAGACGGTTCTAATTACAAACCGTCTGAGATACGAACTGAGACTATATAAACATATCGAGGTTCCTAGCGTAGACCTTAGCACCTAGAGCGTTTCGCCTCCCCCAAACCCTAGCCCCCGACGTCCTCCTCCCCGGCGACCTCCCTCTCGACGACCTCCTTCCCGACATCCTCCTCCTCCTCCTCGGCGACCTCCTCCCTGGCATCCCTCCTCCTTGGCAACTCCTCCCCGGCGACCTCCTCCTCGGCAACCTCCTCTTTGGCATCCTCCCTCTCCTTCCCATGAACCGTGCACCGTTTGATTCGTTGATCCTCTGTGACTTTATCATGTGATTTGTATAAATGATCGGTGATGTACATGATAAACATTCATTTCGATGATGTACATGATATACATTGTTGTGTGATTTGACTATATCAAATAGTTGAAAACATAAAGCAAAAATAGCTAACTTAATAACAGCTGATTAGATTTTGTTTACGTACAACAATATATCATGAGTTAGTTATATTGTGCATGCACGCCATAGATGGATGACAACATGGATAATAATTTGCAGCCTTGCTTGTCAGTTGTCATCCTTTGTCACTGCATCATTTTTGCAGCTTACTGAAGTTGCAATTTCATGCTTATCTCTCTATCGAATTTCCATTTGTATTTCTTGACATTTTTCCATATTGACTGAGGCATTTTGGAACGACAAAAATTGCAAGGAATTCATATTGATCTGGCTGTATTCGATATATGATTTGCTATATGTGTTGCTGTTGTTGGTTATTTTTATCTAAATTACCCACCTCTTGTGTTGTGTAAATTTTAATCAGCTAGGTTCTATACAATTATGGCTATGTTTTTACTGGAAACAAACAAGAAGAACATATATAATTATAGAGATGTGCTTTTATGCATTTCTTTTTTATAGTTGCCCAAATATTAAAACATGAATAAAGGGTAAACATGTATTATACCAATCAGATCAAGTAATGAAATAAAAATGTATGTAATATGAACTTGTCCCCACATATTTTATTTGGATGTGCATGAAAATATATTTTGGAATTTATAGCTCGATAGAACCTAAATTTAGTATTAGGTCATTGGACCATATTTATCTCATTTCGTCCCTACTTATTATTGCTTTCTTTTAGAATCGCAAGGTTAGGTCTAAATAGCAAGAAATCGAATTTGTAAGTCTGAACTGTGGTTGTATTGTCATATAGTTTATTCTTAGAGACATCAATTTATTGTTTTGTTATTTAAAGTTTGCATTACCACTAGATCAGAGGTTGTAGTTGGATCAGCATCTTCTATATATATAAAATAGCAGGCTAGGCTTTCTCTGAGTTTTCTCACAAGATATCTATTATCATTAATTAGATGGGCTTTTATTTTTGTTGCATGCATAGTTTAGTGAATCCTATATTACTTTGATTGAGAACATCATTTTGTTTTTGATCTAAGTTAATTGACAAGATTGAAATGTGATTTTGGTAAAATAGATGATATGGAAGAGCTATTAGAAACTAAACAAAAACTTAAGGTGGAGATCGAATAACTAAAGGGAAAGTCTGAGTTAACTGAAAATATTTATGAGATGAAACAAGAACTGAAAGACGTGTATGACAAATTGTAAGATATTGAATCCCTTAACATGGCGCTCATCATTAAGGACCGCAGTGCTAATGCAGAACTGGAAGAAGATAAAGCTGAGCTTATAGAGGTAATATAAAGATTTCTAGTATTTAATTCGATGTAGTTACTAATAATATACTAAGACACCATTTTCACAACAACATAATCGCTTTTGTAGTGATTAAGAGATGTGATTGAAGATCAATTGGTTATTGGTGTCAAATAAATCGGCATTGTATTGGAGTTGTGGAATTTCAGAGAGAACCATAAAGCTTTTGTTACAGAAGTTATGGCACATATGATGGCAGATATGAAAAAAATCCTAAAGTCTTCTTGTCTTGAACTATGAAATAATGTGGTTTCTCAATGTACGCTTGTTGATATTTGTGGTAGCATATTTTGTTAATGTATTGTCACCATATTTTGTTAATGTATTGTCACCTGACATTATCCTTAATGTTTACTCATCTTGAATCCAATGACTGATTGATTCGTTCGCATCCGTGATATGTTTTTCCTTAACTCTTTTAGCAGAACTTCCATGATTAGTATCTGTTGTTTAAATTTTTTTCTCTTTAGATATTTTTGCAATGACATTTACAAGACACAACCAGTTATATATTTTATAATTTAATATCAAAATATCCTAGATGCATTGAGGTAATAGCTTGTCTAATAAGGATGGTCTTAAAATATAAATATTTGTAACACTTTCATCACATTTCTTATTCAAATGTTAAAATCATCTAGGCCCCCAACTTGTTTGGGTTTTGGTAATTGATAACAATGGTGATTTAAAGAGCTAACATCTTCTATTTGAGTATTTTGAGAATAGGTTGATCCAGGATGCAAGGAATATAGGAGCATAAAAATTAATGAATAGAAGATCAACGCAACAAGACAAGATGGCCAAGGTATAATATTTAAGGACCTTTTTCATAGCTTTTGCCGATCTCGGTGTTTGGAGAAAAGATCGAATTGCTAGAATAGGTGCCCTACTATTGAGGGGGTCTTTGTCGTGTGTTTGATGTCGATAAAAGTGTCAAGGCTCAAAACATATGCATTTAAACATATCCATATCAAATACACTCAAAGGCAAAATTAAATAGGGATGAGTTTGCATTTTTGTGTAGTGGGGCCGGTATGACCGGACCCCCTCCGGTCATACCGGGCAGTGGTATGACCGGGCCTTAGGGTTGTACGTTTTTTACAGAATGGTGTGTTTTTGCGCCTGACAAGGGCGGTATGACGTCATGCCGGCCTCCGGTGCAACCGCCCCCTTTCCGATGCGTTTTTTTCCAGAGAAGTTGTTTTTGTCACTAGGGAGGACGGTATGACGGGGAGCCTCCGGTCACACTGACGAGTAGTATGACCGAACCCCTCCGGTCATACCGGCCATGTGGCCAATAGTCACTTGACCGGGCATTAATTGCTCCACAGTGACCGTTAGTACTGAGGGCGATCATACCGCCTGGCGGTATGACCGGCTTCTCAGGGCGACTTTGGCCAACTTTTGTCCAACGACTAGAATTGGTTAGTGGGGGTTATAAATACCCCTCACCTGCATTTTAGAGCTAACTTTGGATCTAATTGAATACATTTGAGCTCTAGTACGTCTCCAAAAGTCTTGGTGCATTCAATTCATTCCTTGAGAGAGTTATGAGTAAAATTGAGTGGTGCATTTAGTGTTGAACCTTAGACACTCAATTTCGACCTTGAGCAAGCGTCAAGACTTATTACTCTCGGAGGTTGCCGCCTCCTAGACTGCTCGGAGACGTGAGGAATCGATGATCTTCTCAAGGGAACTTGTGAGAAGCCCCGATTGGTTGTGAAGGCAAGGAGTTCGCCTACCCGAAGCAGTTGTAACATTCCAAATTTGTGGTTTTTGAGTTTCTGAGTTCTTGAATTTCAAAATTCGAACCAGTTACATTTTATTCGAATTAATTCCAGCTTAATTTGAATTTTCCAAAGCAAAGAGGATTTAATTTGATTAATCCATACTTCAATTTAAAGATTTCTTATTTTTATTGGGTTCCTAGTGCTTCATGGTATTTTTCTGTGTTTTTGAAGATTTTTTTGAATTTATTTGCTATTTATTTGAATTTATTGGATTTTATTCAAATTCCTGGCATTTTCCAAAATTCAGAAAACCAATTAATCTCTTTTTCCACCCGGGTCGAATCCTTTCTCAGCCCAACCCTGTTCATCGCCGGCCCACTTCTTTCCCGCTCGGTCCGGCCCATTCCACCCCAAAACCTAGCTTGAGTTAACCTTTACAGTTGGATCTAAATCCAACGGCTGTTCTTCGCCACGTCGCCTCTACCGAAAAACCCTAACCCTATCGCGCACTTTTCCCTCACCGTTAGATCCTAATCCAATGGCCGAGCATTGCCCCGCGCCTAGCGTCGCTCGATCGTCGCCGTGTGAATTAACGCGATGGAAGACATCGCCCATTGCGCGCCGCCGTAGCCCTAGCCGCGACCAACCTTAGCATCCGTCGTAAGGCGCTTCCGCCATTGTCGACCTTCTTCACCGGTTCCTAGCCGTCTGATCCCTCGTCAATGCCCCAGATCACTCCACGTCTCTCCCACTGCGCCATCGCTCCGTCGCCGTTGATCTTCACCGGGACGGCCAGATCTTCGCCGCATGTTCTCGGTAAGCCGCCTCGTCACCTCCTGCGTAGTCGCCCCGTGTCCGCCGCGTAGACGCCACCTCAGCCCTAGATCCGCGTGGCTGCCATGTTTGCGTGCCCAGTCACGTCGCCTGTGAGCCCTCGGTGAACTCAGTTCACCATGAACCCAGCCACTAATGGGTGGTCCCCACGTGTCAGGGGCATTTTCTTTTCATTTTCTTGATTTTTCGAAAAATCCGAATCTAGCCAATCACAGCTTGACACGTGTCACGTCTGTGATTTTTCTGATTTTTCCCTCCCGATCAACTTCCAAAGCCCCGTTCTCCTCCGTCCGAACTCCGAATTGAGTGATTCAAATTTATAAATTCGTCTAAAATCATGCTCTATCTGTCAGTACCTTTATTTTGATTTGTGGATTTTATTTGAATTTATTTTATTTATTTTGTTCTCGTTTTCGTGTAGGCAGCCTTGAGCTTGAAGCAAGCGATCCTCCGGAAGAAGTAGCACCAGCGGGAGGCGTTGAAGGCAAGTATTCCTTGAACATATTGATCCTAAATTTCATGAAAATTATATTTTGTTTTAAATTATGCATGCTATCATTTTGAGTAAAGTACTTTAAATGCAATTTTAATGCTTAGCTAAATTCCAATTTTGTTATGCCCTCATTGATATTAATTGTGACACCCTTGACACCTTAGGAAAAATATTAAGTACTGTAATTGATGATAATTAATAATTTGGTATGGGACGGTAGAATTGCTTAGTCTTACTTAAATACTTCGGTACCTTACCATTATGGAAATTCTTTCAATCATTGTTCAAAATTAATTGTGAAATTATGGCAATTGGTATTGCTGGTATTATTAAATTGAAATAAAATGAAAATGGTTTAGACCGGGACGGATGGTTGTTTGGTGGGTGCGGGATGCACGAGATCTTGTTTAGTGTTAGTTCCGCCCTAGTCAATTAAGGATCGAAGCGTGTGTTACTTTGGACCGAGCTTTACAGTACAACCACAAGTCTATATGGGTACGACCTGGCTAAGTAATTTGTGTGTGTCGTTATTAGCTTCGCCATTGGGTTGAATGGGGTGTCGGGTAGACACTTGCAAGGCGCAAGAGGAGGCTTCTGTACTGGGTGGATGTAACCCTAACAGCGGTGAAACCTTAGCGGGCGAAGTTAGTAGCGGTGTCGTGCATTGTAAAGGCCTTGTCATGATCTCCCTGCCGACACACCAAAGGAAGTGTGTTAATAGCTTGGCAATAAGGGTAGATCATGTCTTGTGGGTAAAGTGTACACACTCTGCGAGTTAAAACTACTTGAGTAATGCAGTGCTTACGGTCATCGGCAGCGCAGTGCGCTAGCACATTGTAGATTTTCGGTTTTGGTTTTAAATGAAAATGATGATTTTGGAAAACCATGAGTGGATGGAACTCATGGGTTTTGGTTTGGCGATTGGAACCTATGAAATTGTTATTCATCGAATTCAATCATTATGTTATTTACTTTTTGGTCAAATACTGTTTTATGAAATTACTATTGTTATTTCAAGTTAAATTCTGCTTTACGCAAATGAACCATATTATGCCTTCCATTGTTAAGCCTTGCATATAGTTATCATGCATTAAGTTTCCAAGACTTGCGGAGTACGGTGTGTACTCACCCTTGCAACATCAAATTTTCTCAGAGGAGTTTGCTGAAGCCGAAGGTGATTATGATTTCTTTGCGTGCGGATTCGATGAAGGCGATCCGAACTTCTAGGGCGCGCTCCCCAGTCGATTGCCTGTGGGCAAATGGATTGGCTCTTTTTGTTGTTTCTATTTATTTCCGCTGCTACTTACCAACTTAAGCCATAAGGCTTGATACTTGTAATAATGTGGTTACGAAGTTATTCCCTTTTTGCTTAATTACTGTTATGTACTTTGTGATATGTCTATGTTATCATCACTGTGTTCGCTGAGTGTGCTAGCTGTTCCTGGACTAGCACGGTTATACTCAGAGGGGTCGGATTTGGGTAATCTAGGTCCTGACAGAGGTGGTATCAGAGCCATATCGACTGTAGGTCGCAACCCTAGTTAGAATGGTCTTTTAGAATCTCAAAATTATTTTCTAAATCAAACCCACGAATTTGAATTTAATAGTTGGTCTTCTCTTACCTTACTCTTAGGTTCCAAATTCCTTTCCTTTGCTATAATAGTATTTTGAAAATTTAATTTGTTCTTATCTCCTGAAATTTCTCTAAGTCTTCGGTTGTCTGCAAGAATTCCAATCAAGGAAGATGATGGTCATTGTTCTCTTCAAGACCGATGAAAGAACTGCTAGAAGGATCAAGTTGACGAAGAGCGCTCAAAAGGACTCCTGTGAAGAACAAGTTATTAGTGCCCATGTCACCCCTTCTTCGCTTAGTAGTCGGAGTTTATTTGGATTTCTGTTGTTTGTTTGTTGGGTGTGTTGTACGCTTGCCCTAGGCATTGTGTTGCAGCCACCTTTCGTTGGAGTTTCAGTTGCTTGTTTTGCCTTGGAATGGCTACCTCCCTAGTCTCCTTATCTTTTGCTTTTTCCCTCTCGTCTTTAGCTAACCTTTCCTTGGTCGTTGCTTCAGATGGATAGTCAGGGCAGAGGTCGTGGAGCTGGTCGCAGAGGCTGTGGTCGTGGTCGTGGCCGAGCAGTGTCACAAGAGCAGCAGGATTCCTCAGAGTAGCAAGGTCAGTTAGAGGAGGAGTTGCCACCGCCACCACCGTTTCAACTTCAGATGGCAGATATGCAGCAAATGATGGCAATACAGCTTCAGTTTTTGCAAGCCCTTGCTTAGAATATGGTGAACAATCAGCAGCCAGCACCAGTCGCAGTGCCAGTGATGCAGCCTCAGTCAAAGCTTGGAGAGTTTATGAGGACCAGACCGCCTACCTTCTCGGGAGCTGGTGAACCCTTGGAGGCAGATGATTGGTTGAGGGATGTCGAGAAGAAACTCCAGTTGGCTCAGTGTGATGACCGTGAGAAAGTGCTTTATGCCAGCCGCCAGTTGAAGGGAGTTGCTGCTACTTGGTGGGACAACTTCTGTGCAACCCATCAGAATGCTCAAGCTATCACATGGGAGGAATTCACCGAAGCCTTGAAGCGCTCATGTGCTGCGAGGATCATTGAAATGAAGAAGAGAGTTTAAAAAGCTGCATCGAGGAAACAGAGTGTTTCGAATATCTCAACCGGTTCACTCAGCTATCAAGGTATGCACCTGAGGATGTGGCCTCAGAAAGTGCCAAGATCTAGAGGTTCATGGAGTGACTTGACCCCGACATCAAGGTTCAGCTTGTTGCTTTGGACTTTCCAAACTTTCAGCATATGGTGAACAAAGCCCTAGTGCAGGAGGATGCTCAGCGCCAGCAGCGGGAGTCACACAAGAGGAAGATGGCATTTCAGGCTCACCAGGGAGCGAGTGGTTCACGTCGGCGTTTCCCTCCTCAGCGGGTCAGCAGGACACATGTCCCTGGAGCACCCCGTGCCGCTACTTCTGGACCCCGCCCAGTTGCTCAGGGATCTCAGCTTGTTGCCAGTGCTCAGCCTCAGAAAGGGAATTCAAATACTGCAGGAGTTCGAGTGCTTTCACGCCACGAGATGGGACACTATGCCAACAATCGCGCATGAAGCGTCAACCAGTGACACGGTGCTGCTCAGCTTGGGATCCGATTACGCCAAGACTACGAAAGCAAGGACAAGGCCGTGGGCGTCTCGGACCCCGAGCTCAAGCAATCTTTTGGAAGAGGCCGTGTCAACCATGTGACTGCAGAAGAAGCTCAGGAGGCACCGGATGTGGTTTTGGGTAAGTTCCTTGCCAATTCAATTCCTGCCACAGTCTTATTTGATTCTGGAGCATCACATTCTTTTATATCGAAGAGTTTTGTTGAGCAATTTGGTTTGGAATCGTTTTCTCTCAAAAGTCCTATGATTGTGCAATCACCGAGAAAAGAAATGAAAACAAATTCGGTGTGCCCAAGCGCCGCCATAAAAATCAATGGGGTGGAATTCCTAGCGAATCTTATCATTCTGGATTCAAAAGGAATAGATGTCATCCTAGGGATGGACTGGTTGGCCAAGTTCAAAGGTCAAATTGATTGCGCCAGTAGAGCCATCACCCTCATCAATTCAGAAGGCACCCGAGTGGAGTGTATGCCTGATGAGTCTTCAAGTGAAAAGTGCACCTTGAATCGGCTGAAAGAAATAACCCTAGAAAGTGTGCCTGTGGTGAGTGAATACCCGGATGTATTCCCTAAAGAATTGCCAGGCATGCCGCCTGATCGGGACGTTGAGTTCACCATAGAACTAGTCCCTAGCACAGCTTCTATCTCCAAAAGGCCCTACCGTATGCCAGCCAATGAACTTGCTGAGATGAAGAAGCAAATTGAAGAGTTGCAAGAGAAAGGATTTGTTCGTCCCAGTTCGTCGCCTTGGGGAGCGTCAGTTCTCTTTGTGAAGAAGAAGGATAATAGTTTGCGCATGTGCGTGGACTATCGAGCCTTGAATGAAGTCACCATCAAGAACAAGTATCCATTGCCAAGGATTGATGATTTGTTTGATCAGTTGAAGGGTGCTTGCATCTTCTCCAAGATTGATCTACGATCTGGATATCATCAGTTGAAGATAAGGCCACAAGACATTCCGAAGACAGCCTTTGCTACTCGATATGGATTGTATGAATTCACAGTCATGCCTTTTGGTCTGACCAATGCCCCACCCTATTTCATGAATCTGATGAACAAGGTGTTCATGAAGTACCTGGACAAGTTTGTGGTGGTATTCATAGATGATATTCTTATCTATTCTCGAGATGAGGCTGAATATGAAGGACATTTGAGGATGGTGTTGGAAAAGCTTAGAAGTCATCAGTTGTATGCCAAGTTCAGCAAGTGTGAGTTCTGGTTGACAGAAGTTGCTTTCTTGGGACATATAATTTCTGCTGGAGGTATCTTAGTGGATCCTGAAAAAGTAAAAGGTGTGCTTGATTGGAGGCAACCCAGGTCAGTGCCTGACATCAAAAGTTTCCTTGGTTTAGCGGGATACTACAGAAGGTTTATCGAAGGTTTATCGAAGGATTCTTAAAGATTGCAAGACCGCTTACCCAGCTGCTGAAGAAGGAGAAGAAGTTTGAATGGACGGAAGCTTGCAAGCAAAGTTTTCAAGAATTGAAGAAAAGGTTGACCACAGCCCCAGTGCTCACTTGCCCCGATATTCAGAAAGGCTTTGAGATTTACTGTGATGCTTCAAGACAGGGTCTTGAATGTGTGCTGATGTAGGAAGGTAAGGTAATGCATCGCCTCGCGGCAATTGCATCACAGCGAAGAAAAACTATCAACCCATGATTTGGAAATGGCTGCTGTTGTGCATGCACTGAAGCTATGGAGGCATTATCTCATTGGAAATCGTTGTGAGATCTTCACCGACCACAAGAGTCTGAAATACATATTCACCCAAGCAGACCTGAACCTGAGACAGAGAAGGTGGTTGGAATTAATCAAAGATTATGATGCGAATACATTACCACCCGGCAAGGCCAATGTGGTTCTTGATGCCCTAAGCGAAAAGAGCTCTGCAATAATTTGATGATTCAGAAGAATGACTGCTCTTCATGAGGAATTTCAGCGCCTGAATTTGGGATTAGTGGAGGAAGGATATGTTGCTGCTTTGGAGATTCAACCAACCCTGGTGGATCAAATCAAGAAGATGCAGAAGTGAGATAAGGAAGCTGCTAAGATCAAGGACAGAATAAAGGATTGTAAAGCCCCAGGATTTTCTGAAGATGAGGAAGGAACAGTGTGGCTTGGACAGAGTATCTATGTGCCCAATCAGAAAGAAATCAAGCAGTTGATACTGAAGGAAGCGCATGAGTCAGCATACTCAATTCACCTAGGCAATACCAAGATGTATCATGCTCTTCAAGGTGTGTATTGGTGGCCAAGGATGAGAAAGGAAATTGCAGAATACATAGCTATGTGTGATGTGTGCCAGCAAGTCAAAGCTGAACATCAGAGGCCAGCAGGTTTGTTGCAACCATTGAAGGTTTCCGAATGGAAGTGGGAAGAAATTGGGATGGATTTCATTACAGGACTTCCGAGGACCAGGTCAGGGTATGATTCAATTTGGGTTGTGGTGGATCGACTGACGAAAGTTGTACATTTCATTCCGGTGAAGACAACCTACAAGGGAGATAAGTTTGCAGAGCTGTATATGGCAAGGATCGTGTGCCTGCATGGTGTGCGCAAGAAGATTGTCTCGGATCGAGGAACACAATTCACATCAAGATTCTGGCAGAAGTTGCAAGAAGCTTTGGGTACCAATCTGAACTTCAGTACAGCCTATCACCCTCAGACGGATGGACAGACTGAGCGGGTAAATCAAATTCTGGAGGATATGTTGAGGGCTTATGCATTGTCCAATGCGACCAGTTGGGATCAAAGTTTGCCTTATGCAGATTCTCATATAACAACAGCTATCAAGCCAGTTTGCAGATGTCACCGTTTGAAGCTCTGTATGGCAGAAAGTGCAGGACACCTCTCTGTTGGAATGAAGCAGGTGATCATCAAGTCTTCGGTCCTGATATTTTGCAGAAGGCTGAGGAACAAGTGAAGATGATTCAATAAAGGTTAAGAGCAGCGTAGTCCAGGCAAAAGAGTTATGCTGATAATCGCAGAAGAGAGTTGACCTTTGCTCCTGGTGATTATGTGTATCTGAAAGTCTCCCCGCTCAAAGGAATGCGTCGATTCCAAGTTCGTGGAAAGTTGGCACCAAGATTCATTAGACCGTTCCCAATCCTAGCCAGAAGAGGAGAAGTGGCGTATCAGTTGGAGTTGCCACCGCAGTTGTCGAATGTGCACAATGTTTTCCATGTGTCGCAGCTGAGGAAGTGCCTTAGAGTGCCAGAAAGTCAGATGCAAATTGAAGATGTTGAGCTGCAGGAGGATCTTTCATATCCAGTGTACCGATCCGAATTCTGGAGGAAGCTGAGCGCAGGACAAGGAACAAGGCGATCAAATTTTGCAAAGTTCAGTGGAGCAACCATCCAGAAGAGGAAGCCACCTGGGAGCGCGAAGAGGATCTTCGAGCGGAGTACCCTGACCTTTTTCCTGGTTAGTCCAAATCTCGAATTGAGATTTTACATTAGGGGAGGTTTGTAACATTCCAAATTTGTGGTTTTTGAGTTTCTGAGTTCTTGAATTTCAAAATTTGAACCAGTTGCATTTTATTCGAATTAATTCCAGCTTAATTTGAATTTTCCAAAGCAAAGAGGATTTAATTTGATTAATCCATACTTCAATTTAAAGATTTCTTATTTTTATTGGGTTCCTAGTGCTTCATGGTATTTTTCTGTGTTTTTGTAGATTTCTAAATTTATTTGCTATTTATTTGAATTTATTGGATTTTATTCGAATTCCTGGCATTTTCCAAAATTCAGAAAACCAATTTAATCTCTTTTTCCTCCCTGTTGAATCCTCTCTCAACCAACATTCATCGTAGGCCCACTTCTTTTCCGCTCGGTCCGGCCCATTCCACCCCAAACCCTAGCTTGAGTTAACCTTCTGGTTGGATCTAAATCAGCAGTACATTCGCCACGCGTTACTGTCATGGAAAAACCCTAACCCTATCGCGCACTTTTCCCTCACCGTTAGATCCTAATCCAACGGCCGAGCGTTGCCCCGCGCCTAGCATCGCTCGATCGTCGCCGCGTGGACGGACGCAATGGAGCCACGTCGCCCCGAGCTGCGCCGCCGCCCGTAGCCCTAGCCGCGCAACCAACCTTGGCTTTCGTGCTTTTTTCCCGTTTCCCTAGGCTATTTAAGGCCTTGTAGACGCCGTTCCTAGGTTTGCCACCCCGCGCCGCACATTTTCCCCCACGTTTCACCGGCTGGGAGGCCGCCGTTGGCTCCCACGCCCTCGCCGAAGTTCCGCCGTGGTCCCGAGCCTTCTCCGCCGTATTTCTTCCTCTCCGGTGAGTCTCCGGCGACACCGATTGCACGGATAAGTTCCCGGCGTAACCCTCTTCCTTTTGCCCCAGATCTGAGCATGTCTCGTCGCGGTTTGCGCCGAATCGGCATCGTCTTCTCCGAGTCCGGTAAGTAGCGCCGCTCCCCTCGCCGTCGACCTTCTTCACCGGTTCCTAGCCGTCTGATCCCTCGTCAATGCCCCAGATCACTCCACGTCTCTCCCACCGTGCCATCGCTCCGTCGCCGTTGATCTTCACCGGGACAGCCAGATCTTCGCCGCGTGTTCTCGGTAAGCCGCCTCATCACCTCCTGCGTAGTCGCCCCGTGTCCGCCGCGTAGACGCCACCTCATCCCTAGATCCGCGTGGCTGCCACGTCTACGTGCCCAGTCACGTCGCCTGTGAGCCCTCGGTGAACTCGGTTCACCATGAACCCAGCCACTGATGGGTGGTCCCCACGTGTCAGGGGCATTTTCTTTTCATTTTCTTGATTTTCCGGAAAATCCGAATCTAGCCAATCACAGCTTGACACGTGTCACTTCTGTGATTTTTCTGATTTTTCCCTCCCGATCAACTTCCAAAGCCCCGTTCTCCTCCGTCCGAATTCCGAATCGAGTGATTCAAATTTCTAAATTCGTCTAAAATCATGCTCTATCTGTCAGTACCTTTCTTTTGATTTGTGGATTTTATTTGAATTTATTTTTTATTTTGTTCTCGTTTACGTGTAGGCAGCAGATTGAAGCGCAAGCGATCCTCCGAAAGAAGTAACACCAGCGGGAGGCATTGAAGGCAAGTCTTCCTTGAATATATTGATCCTAAATTTCATGAAAATTATATTTTGTTTTAAGTTATGCATGCTATCATTTTGAGTAAAGTACTTTAAATGCAATTTTAATGCTTAGCTAAATTCCAATTTTGTTATGCCCTCATTGATATTAATTGTGACACCCTTGACACCTTAGGGAAAATATTAAGTACTGTAATTGATGATAATTAATAATTTGGTATGGGACGGTAGAATTACTTAGTCTTGTTTAAATACTTCGGTACCTTACCATTATGGAAATTCTTTCAATCATTGTTCAAAATTAATTGTGAAATTATGGCAATTGGTATTGCTGGTATTATTAAATTGAAATAAAATGAAAATGGTTTAGACCGGCGGATGGTTGTTTGGTGGGTGCGGGATGCACGAGATCTTGTTTAGTGTTAGTTCGCCCTAGTCAATTAAGGACCGGCGTGTGTTACCTTGGACCGAGCTTTACAAGACAACCACAAGTCTATATGGGTACGACCTGGCTAAGTAATTTGTGTGTGTCGTTATTAGCTTCGCCATTGGGTTGAATGGGGTGTCGGGTAGACACTTGCAAGGCGTAAGAGGGGGCTTCTGTACTGGGTGGATGTAACCCTAACAGCGGTGAAACCTTAGCGGGCGAAGTTGGTAGCGGTGTCGTGCATTGTAAAGGCCTTGTCATGATCTCCCTACCGACACACCAAAGGAAGTGTGTTAATAGCTTGGCAATAAGGGTAGATCATGTATTGTGGGTAAAGTGTACACACTCTGCAGAGTTAAAACTACTTGAGTAGCCGTGCCCGCGGTCATGGGCAGGCGAGGTACGCTAGCACATTGTAGATTTTCTGGTTTTGGTTTTAAATGAAAAATGATGATTTTGGAAAACCATGAGTGGATGGAACTCGCGGGTTTTGGTTTGGCGGTTGGAGCCAATCGGGTGGTTGGAACCTATGAAATTGTTATTCATTGAATTCAATCATTATGTTATTTACTTTTTGGTCAAATACTGTTTTATGAAATTACTATTGTTATTTCAAGTTAAATTCTGCTTTACGCAAATGAACCATATTATACCTTCCATTGTTAAGCCTTGCATATAGTTATCATGTATTAAGTTTCCAAGACTTGCGGAGTACGGTGTGTACTCACCCTTGCAACATCAAATTTTCTCAGAGGAGTTTGCTGAAGCCGAAGGTGATTATGATTTCTTTGCGTGCGGATTCGATGAAGGCGATCCGGACTTCTAGGGCGCTGGCGATCGATTGCTGTGGGCAAATGGATTGGCTCTTTTTGTTGTTTCTGTTTATTTCCGTTGCTACTTACCAACTTAAGCCATAAGGCTTGATACTTGTAATAATGTGGTTACGAAGTTATTCCCTTTTTTCTTAATTACTGTTATGTACTTTGTGATATGTCTATGTTATCATCATTGTGTTCGCTGAGTGTGCTAGCTGTTCCTGGACTAGCATAGTTATACTCAGAGGGGTCGGATTTGGGTAATCTGGGTCCCGACAGCAGTGAAGAGGTACCACGAGTGATCGAGGAAGGCTCAAGCGGTTGGAGCCGGTTTGAAGGATTTCAAGTCACCTCAACGTAGATTAGGGAGATCGGCAAGTCTCCGAGACCATGGGATAAAATTCTTGTCTCTCATTTCTTGTGATTTGCACTTATTGTTCATATGCCAAATTCTTGTCTCTAGAAATCTGTTTACATTTGAATATAGTATCTTCTATTGCTCATGCTTGCTTTGCTAAGTAGACTAGTGATTATTAGTAGTAATAGTTGCAAAATCTCATTTATTGCCAATCTTCACTTAAAAACATAATAAAGTGCAATTAGGATTAAAAATTTAGAAACCTCCTATTCACCCCCTCTAGTCGGTTATCCTCGATCCTACAAACGTTGTTGGATTCCAAGGTAAAATCTGTTCATCCCTGATAGTAGTCATGTACTGATTTATCTTTCACTTCATCATCATCTCCGATGAGAATAGTCTTGTGTTAAGACTTTTCTCTTCAGACAAGCTGGTGTCTCCATGCATCTAGAATGTTTTGATATTTAATTGTAAAATCTATAACTAGTTATGTCTTGTAAATGTCGTTGTAGAAATATCTAAGGAGAATAAAATTTCGAACAACAGATACTAATCATGGAAATTTTGCCAAGAGAGTCGTGGAAAAAACACATTACATATGGTTCTATTTAAAAACCGTCTGTGATAACTCGTATCATAGATGATTCTATTTAAAAACTATCTGTGATCAACTCATATCGCAGACACATATGCAGTTGGACAATTAGCAGTCGTACTCTCTGTAAGGTTGCTGAGATATTTTGTAATAATTTTGATCTCGATTGTTTGCTTATGTACCTTTGCATCGTTACATACATACATACATACATACATACATACATACATACATATACACACTTACATACATATACACATACATATATATACATACATATATATACATACATACACACATACATATATATATGTGTATGAAGCCTTTTAAGTATTCTTAGGAGTACATACTTGCACTTCAATATATTACTTAAACCAACATGTTATACTTCTTTATCACTTTAGGTATCGTAAATACTAATTCTATGATACTCCAATGCAACATGGTTGAAAAATTTTCATTGGAGCCCTTTATTTTTGCTATGTATCTTTTTTCATATGTAAAATGAATATATACACAAATTATGCTATAAAAAGTGGACTTGATGAAATTTTTTATGGAACTCACTTTGAAGTATCTTATGATCCTTATTAGAGCATGCTCAAAACGATAAAAAGGTATAATTTTGTTGTTTAAGCACTATATGCAAGGTGGAAGTGCGTACTCCCAGAAGTATGTAACCATTTTCATACACATACGGAAGTACTAATATGTGCTTACGCGCAGATTAGTTATTTGATCGTTGGCTGTAACCCCGATACCAACAAACGAATAACAAGCGCGCACAAACCATCCCATGTATGTCTGTGTATTGACTAAGGAAATTAGTTACGTGACAAAACTAACTAGTAAATGTATTTTCTTATTTGTACTAGAATCTTTTTTATTTAGCCATAAATTTTGTTGATAACTCTAATTCATGAATGATTTTCATCAGTAGTTTACTGACTATATATATACACACACATGGTAGTACTATTCTACACCTACGCACAGCGCTACTTATTCTACCCGTGAGTCGTAACCCCTGTTTCCCATAACTCGCCCCAGCGTACGGCCCAAAAACACATATCACCATCCTAGAGAAGTAATTAATGTGTCGCATCATCTAAACCATTTACAACCAAACGCATACTATGAATACATTTCTGTAGTAAAATCTATACATGATAACCTAGAGAAGTAATTAATGTATCGCATCATCTAAACCATTAGTAAGCTGTGTTTCCTAGTTTTTTCTTTTTTTGTATTCCAGAAAAATATATGTTTTTGTTCTTTTTTAGGTATTCTACAAAAATATTTCCTCTCTGTTAAAATCTCTGCCATCTTGAGGTATTCTTTAAAAATATATGTTTTTTGTTCCTTTTTTAGGTATTGTAGAAAAATATTTCATCTCTGTTAAAATCCCTGCCTATCTCGACAATCTCTCTTTTTTATTAGGTATTCTAGAAAAATATTTCTTCTCTCTGTTAAAATCTTTATCTATCTTGAGGTATTTTATAAAAATATATGTTTTTTGTTCTTTTTTTGAGATATTTCAAAAAATATTTTCTCTCTCGTTAAAACCACTGCCTATCTCAACAAGTCTTTCTGCTTGTGACATGGGCTGTTGCATCTAGTGATAATACACACACAAGAATTTTTTTATTTAATATTTTTTAATCGTTTTTTCAAAACTAGTCGCCACACCGAAAAATAGCGAAATACCCTCCCGTAAGCCCTAGCAGGGCGATCGCTTCGCCAGGCTGACGGAGGGCCACCTAACGGCAAAACTCCAAACCCTAACTGAAATGTAAAAAAAGAAGGAAAATGTGCATTTCTACAGCGTGCTGATCGATACTATAGTTTTTATTTTTTGGCGTTTTTTTGCAAATTGTTTGTACAATAATTGTTACATTGAACCAGAAAAATTAGGAAAAAAAACTTGTTGTCATGTAATGAACAGGAAAAATTATTTTAGTCCGTTAGTGATATCGCACTTAGTTTTTGATAGCCTCGTAGGGTCCGTCGATTATGGCTTAAAAAATAGGGAAAAAGCAGTGACCTCATAGCGTGGGATACCACTTTAGTACGGGCGAGATGGCGACGTTGCCCGGCTTTTTGTTGCGAAAATCATAAAGGCCCTCGCGCCACGAAACCACGGAAATCGTGGCCACTTAGCGGTTTTAGAGGCCCAGCGGACAATGCGGACATGGTCAAAAAAATATGGGAAAAATCCAGGCGGCCCTCGCAATGTGGGCTACCACTTACGTATGGGCGAGATAGCGACGTTGCCTCGGCATTTTGTTGCGAAAATCGGAAAATGCACTCATGACCCACGAAACCACGGAAATCGTGGCCACTTAGGGGTTTTCGTAGTCCCAAGGACAGGCCGGACATGGTCAAAAAATCTAAAAAAATCAAGGCGGCCTCACATAATGCGGGCTACCACTTCACGTATGGGCAAGATGGCGGACGCTGTTCCGACATTTTGTTGCGAAAATCGGAAAAGGCACTTTCATGACTCTGAAACCATGAAAACTTTTACGAGGTCAGAAAATTTTGAAACTTTTATGGAGGTTCTTGATAAATCAGTGATATTACCATAAAAATTTCAAATGATTTTAATATATGAGGAATTTTTTAAAATTCAAACAATACATATATAAGGGCACATACATCGAAAGTTCATATGATAAAATAAGCAATGGATTAGATTATATTATATTACATGGCATTACAACAATGACGAGGTTAATAAGGAAAGCACTGTCGTAAGTGGTGGAACAAATGATCGTCCGCCTATCCGGGAATGACTTGAATGATGTAAGACATTTTCGCATATTACCGACAGTGTAAATATTGCGACCGGTCCTCGGACACCGCTCAATCCCTACTATGAAAGAACTCCATGGGGTTCCGATGCTCCAGTATGCGCCCATTGGGTGGCCTATGCCGTCGTCTCCGGGTGTATAAGACTTAAATTTTGGTTGTTTTTATGTGGATTTACGCCTCCCATATGGGCATGTCATCCGATTCTCGGCGCCCCTATGTTAATACCACCCGGGTTCCCGGATGGTCTGCACAACGAGTCAAGGATTTGTTGCGTGTTACGGACCTCGGCCGACTGCTTCCCCTTATCCCTTCTTCTTCGAGAGGAGGAACCCTCCTGCACCTCTGCTATGTTGGCCTTTGGCGGAGACATGCGGAGACGCCTGCTCTGTTTCGGCTCGCACTCCACTATATGGTGCAAGAGGTGTGTGTTGGGCTTATGCTTGGACAACCGGAAGCGTGCCCTGCAGTCAATGCAGTATGCCCGCTTTGGTGGTTGCATAACACCGTCAAGTCACCTGCGCGTGTTCGCCCATCTCGAGTCCTTGCTCCTTACGTTTAGGTCCTTTCTCCGTTTTTCCGGAAAAATGTTTTCGTCACTAGAAATATGTGTGCAGCTCTATCTCTAGACTTTTTTCCCAACTCGATTTCCCATCTCGATCTTTAATATTTTTTAAAATATGTATTATTACTCGGTGAACGCGTAGAGTGTTAGACTCGGCAAAAGAAGGTTGTCATCTCTAATAATTTTTCACCCTTTTTTCTCTAGACTTTCCCCACCGCAGTTCTCCAGCTCGGTCTCCAATATTTTCCAAATAATTCATCGAAATAGATATTTTTACAACTCTATCTCTCTATTTTTTCCCGTTTCGCTCATTATTTCGACAATTTAGGAAATAAGACGCCGTCGAAAAAAAAATTCCTACGAAAAAATGACGCGCGCGTCGTGTTACGCCACGAAAAATTTTGTGTTCTTTCAACCGTTTTGCTCATTATTTCAACGATTCAAAAATAAAAGCAGGTGGAAAAAAAAATTCTCGAAAAGTCGTCACGCGGCGTATTCGCCCATCTCGATCTCTAATATTTTTTAAAACATGTATTATTACTCGGTGAACACGTAGAGTATTAGATTCGGCAAAAGAAGGTTGTCATCTCTAATAATTTTTCACCCTTTTTCCTCTAGACTTTTTCCCCACCACGGTTCTCCAGCTCGGTCTCCAATATTTTCCAAATAATTCATCGAAATAGATATTTTTACAACTCTATCTCTCTATTTTTTCCCCCGATTTGCTCATTATTTCGACGATTTAGGAAATAAGCGCGCAAAAAAAAAAATTTTCCTCTGAAAAACAGCGCATAGCGTGTTACGCCGAAAAATTTTGTGTTCTTTCAGTGTTTAGCTCATTATTTCGATGATTCAAAAAATAAAAAGCGCGAAAAAAAAAATTCTAAGGAAAAATGTCACGCGCGGCGTGTTACGTCGCGAAAAATTTACTAGTAACTCACTATTATTGAGGCGTCGTAGCCAACGAGCTACCGCCACAGGATTCAAAATTAGCGAATTTACGTCGAAATTCGGTTTTCCCTCGAATTTTTATATACTGGCGAATTTGAAATTTTAAAAAATTTGATTTTACTACGTGTTGCTCGATAATTTGAAATTTCGAGTTTGGAGTCCGGATTTTCAAATTTTTTGGCCGGATTTGAACGGAATGGGTCCAATAACCCTTAAGAAAGTCTTGTTCCATGAAAATTTGATGAAAAGCAAAATTTTTGAGATTTTTTTAAATTTGGGCAGAAACACTGTCAGATTTTTAAAACATTTTACAAGCCTGTTGATCATCTGAAAAATTTATGGTACCATCCTTAGTAGTTTAGGATCATACCAAAAAACTTCAAAATAATTTAACATCATTTGTTATCTTTAAAAAATCAAAAACAGAATGGACATAATTGAGACAGTAAACTTGTTAGATTTTTATAAATTTTCTCGAGTGTGATCATCATCTAAAAATTTTATGACAGATTAATAATTTCCTCATTACCATTCTATAAAATTTTCAAAAAATTTAACTTTCTTTGTTTTCTCAATAAAATCTATGAATGCGGTAAGCCTGAACTTATCGACAATCTGCTCTGCAGTTTTCTGATTTCGGATTTTGATTTATCAGACAATTCAAATATTTTGTAAACTTTTTGAAAATTTGTTTTTCAATTTTGTTTTAGCTAAGGATCCTTATGTAAAATTTTCAGCTCCAAATATTTCTCCAGGAATTTATAAAAATTCTGACATTCAAAGTACTAGTTTTCAACTCTATCTGTTTTTGAATTTTTAAATATCTTAAATTAATTTATTAATTTCTGATATTTTTGCTTTTGATGCATTTATTGCTGGGGAATATAATATAAAATTTTAAAAAAAATCAACTTTCTTGGTTTGCTCAATAAAATCTATCAATGCAGTAAGCACTAAACGTAATTTGTTGTATTATATTTCAAACATCAAACAGAGAAAGAACATAAATGGCACTGTGCCTTCTACAAATTTTATAAATTCGCTGGAGCATGATCATGATTCAAAATTTTTATGAGATATTAACCATTTCCTTGCCACCCTTATGTAAAAATTTTAAAAAATTTAAACCTTTTTTATTGCTAAATTAAATCTATGTATTGATCATCGGTCTCTTAACAGGATAGTAGCACTGTTTGCATTTTTTAAAATTCATGACAGTTGATCATCATATGAAAATTTTATGAGAATATTATGGATGTGTCAGGACCATCCAGAAAAATTTTCAAAATTTTACAAGCTCGTTCGTTGTAATTTTCATTCGGATGAAACTTGCCGCTCAGCGCTTTACCAAGACAGTACCAATGTTTCAATTTTTTAAAATTCCTCACATTTGATAATCATCTGAAATTTTAACACAAATATCAAAAATATGTTAGGAATCTCCATAAAAAAATTCAGAATGTTCTAACGTCATTTGTACTATTTTTCATCCGGTTCAAACTTGCCGATCAACGTTTCATCGGGACAATACCAATGTTTGAATTTTTTAAAAATCCACAGAACTGATAATCACCTGAAAATTTTATGAGAACATCTCTAATGTGTCAGGAACCTACAAAAAAAATTCAAAATTTTTCGACATCGTTTGAACCAATTTTTAGTCAGTTCATTTTGACCAAAATTTCGGGAAATTTCGGCGAAATTTTGGGTATTTTCGGCGAAATTTCGGTGGAAATCAAACCGGATTTGAATTTTGAATCTCCTCGGCGAAATTTCTGAATTTGACCGAAATTTCAGATTCGGCTTGGTCGGTTTTCTTATCAAGCAAATTTGAACCTTGCCACGTGTGAACACATCCTGTTCACGATAGTTTTTACAATGAATAAGAACAGTAATTGCTACAGTAATTTTTAACAATATTTTCGATTCTTTTAATATATATTATATATGATTTTTAGATTTAAAATTTTTTAGAGTTTTTCCTTTTTTTGTATTCGAGAAAATATATGTTTTTGTTCTTTTTTATGTATTCTACAAAAATATTTCCTCTCTGTTAAAATCTCTGCCATCTCGAGGTATTCTTTAAAAATATATGTTTTTTGTTCCTTTTTTAGGTATTCCAGAAAAATATTTCATCTCTGTTAAAATCCCTGCCTATCTCAACAATTTCTCTTTTTTATTAGGTATTCTAGAAAAATATTTCTTCTCTCTGTTAAAATCTTTGTCTATCTTGAGGTATTTTATAAAAACATATGTTTTTATTCTTTTTTGAGGTATTTCAAAAAATATTTTCTCTCTCCGTTAAAACCACTGCCTATCTCAACAAGTCTTTACGCTCGCAGCAGCTCATGGGCCTGTTGCATCTAGTGATAATACACACACAGATCATCTAGCCGCTAGAATATATGTTGGACAACCGATGACTACACCATGGGGTTTGTCAGAATGAGCCCGAGCCCAGGTATTTTTGGGCCAGGATGAAAATAAAGTGCTCAAGAGCTTATTAATTTTCAGGCTCCAGATACCTAAAGAACACAGCCTGCTTGAGTACTCCTCGACGCCTGAGTCAAAGAGGAGGACCTTACTGGTGAGCAGAGGCGATGGTCACGCCCGGCAATGCTCGGACAACCCATGAGGTGCTTTCGGACACGGGCGTCGCAGCATTATCGGTATCCACCGCGACGTCCTCGGCGTGCGATCATCAAACTCCCGAACGAACTCGGGGTACGACTTCTTGGTCTGCTGGTGGGCGTACACCCGCTGCGGAACAAAAAGTAGTGCGTCTTATTAAAGTGTCCAAATTAGGGGGTTAGATACAAGGGGGCATACCTGTCGCTGAACCCAGTAGAGGCCCATAGTGGGCCAGTCGATCTGGGGGAGGCCGTGGTACAGGTCCTGTGAGTACGGCGCCGGGTCAACCTCAAGCCTCTGAAGGAGAAATGCTCCGGGACCACAGTGTAGTAGTAGAACGCGGCGAATCAACAGCGCCTTTGTTTGGTTACCTTTGAGACAGACCTCGCCTGCAGACCCACATGCGTGCACTGAGCAGCGGCGAGCCCCCGACTAATTGCACCATCGTGGCCTGGCAGCAAAGTTAGACATGTCTGTCGTAAGAGATTTTAACGAAATATCTTACCGGTTCGCCGGTGTCGGCGATAAACCGGGCGAACTCGATCAGTGCGGTCCACCGTGTCCGTCGCGAGGACGGAAGCAGTACCAACCGAACAGACTAGCAGTACGCCTCGTGTGGCGTGCGAGTCATCTCGCGGCCTCGGTGGAGAAACTCGACTGCGGCAAGATTGATGCTGAGATTGTATCGCCATTTCGGGCGTATCCGTTAAGTTGCAATGAACGAGGTACTAGCGTGAACTGGAGCACCACGCCTTTCGGACTCGCGTGCTTCTCATCTATCTTGTGGGGCACGTACGGGGTGGCTGCGGGGTGTCGGTCCACCTGGGCGAAGCGCGCCTCCAACTGCTCACACCAATCGAGGGGGGCGGCGTGCGGCACTGGCGCATGACCCCTGCAGGGAGGGCGAGGAGGTACGACCGTCTGCGGCGTGGGGAGCCATCTCTCCGACGGCGCAGTGGAACGTGTGTCTCCGGTCTCCACCGGTCCACGAAGCGGTCGCGAGGGACCGGTCAGATGAGAACCGTGTGACGTCACGGGCCCTCCACGATCGTCTGCTCCACCATCCGTGAAGCGAAGTAAGCCGGCAACTCGTAACTTGCCACGTAGTGTGTAGCGTCGTTAAAATTTCATTAGCGGTAAGTAAAGAGTGCGAAACTTCGGCGACTTCTTGTGGAACCCAGTAGCGGGTCAATCCAGAAGAAACTCGTTAAGACCCGAGACCGCAGATGTCCCGACCGCCCGACCCTCAATCGCGGACAACCTAGACCGATGGGTCAAGTCCACGTCTTTGGTCTAGCGGACGGAGTAGCGCGCCAAGAAGACGCCCAACTCTCGCCATCGTCGCTTTGCACTGCGTGGTTACAAAGCAAATTCATGGTTAGAAAGCAAATTCATGGTACACGTTGCAACTACAAAAAGGTAAATGAAAAGTAATGCAATGTTCCATATTCAAATATTACATTAACGGGATAACAAATAAGCTGGTACATATACTCGAAAATACATTGACGGGGACAACAATTAAGCGGTACATTGAATCGAACATACATTGATCGGGACAACAATTAACTAGTACATGGAATCGAAAGTACATTGACGGGGACAACAATTAACTGGTACATAGAATCGAAAAATACATTGACGGAGACAACAATTAACTGGTACATAGAATCGAAAATACATTGACGGAGACAACAAATAACGGTACATCGAATTGCATTATCCACATTACGACGCCTCGAGACTCGTCCATATCGTTTAATACGCCGTGTCCTTCGACGCTTGGACCATACGCTTCAACATTCGGATGTCCGTACCCATCGATGCCACGAGAGGCTGCCGTGAACGATCCATCGACCGGTACCCGTACACCTCGTTATGCCACGTGTTGAGAACACTCGCTTGTAGTAGTAGTGGAGATGTACGGACGACATGAGTGGTGTGTCTACTTTCCGCGGCAATCACGATCGACCATAAAACACATTTGCCACCCAAGTGGACAACAGATTGCGGTGTTCTGCTCGCTTCCTCCGGTTAGCGATTATGCTCGTCACTATAGAACATTTCGATAGTCCCTCCACTTCCCTTGTATGCATGCACCCGCCATGGCACGTATCAACCACGCACTTCACGTCGTAGTCTTTTTGTCGACTTCACTACCTGAATTGGCGCCAAGAGACATTGACCAAGATGCTTCACCGCATCCATCACGGCCTCCTTGTCTTTATATATGGCCCCTGCGCGACCTCGTTCTCATGATACTCCCATGCATCTCTGCTTCCTTCATTCATTGTCGGTCTTCGAAATTATATTTAGTCCACGACGGGGACAGCACCTCAGAGTATTGTCCTCCTCGTCCGAAGCGTTCGCCATCGAGGACTTCCTCATCCGCACGGTCCTCCTCCTCCATCAACTCAACTATGTGCTCCACCTCCTCCCTCGTCGGCCACCCGCGCCTCCACGGTGGCTCCTCGCCCCCTCGATCCCGTCGCCACCGCCAACCTCGCCACCACCTTCATCATCGCGTTATTGCATATCCGTATTCCTCCTCCGTAATATTTACCCGACATCACGCACCTCCGACACCGATGGAGGTACCGTACCAATCTACTAAAGAACATGAGCGCCAACCCGCTCTACAACAGATCAACATAGCTCCTCCATGTCGAGGTCGCGTTAATAGGAATCGACTCTCCATAAAAAGTCTGCAAGACGACTTACTATCGTTTCTAACCCGCAATTAACACTCTGGGCATCCAAATCAACATCCGAAATATAAACTCCATCAAACCCTCAGATGTCCTATCTCTCGGCCTAGATATGCCTGTATGATCATTGAAAATCCCGACAAATCGACTCCATTCGCCCCTTGTGCTATCTCCCCATCTCCATAGAATATCTGAAAATACAATGTCTCCGACATATAACGCCTACAACGTCGAATCGAAAAACCATCATTTCTCCACCTAACCGCTATATAAATGTCACAATATATTGTCGTCAAATTTTACTCTCATCGATTTGTAATTGCCTACCATGTTTTTAAATATACTAATTTTTAACGTAATACGGTCATTCACTATAAATAAGTAATTCGATTACCTATATTACATACACCGCAAATACTAAATATTAAATCTCTAAAATATTACATACCGCAAATACTAAATATTAAATCAGTAAACATTGCCTAATATTTGTACTATCCAATCCTAACTAAATTAAATTTCTAAATATTATATTGATTCTCAACATTTCTAAATACTACAATCCTAATATGTCTAAATACTATATTAAATCTCTAAACATTACCTAATATTTCTACTACCAATCCTAATATTTCTAAATATTACAAAATACTAAAATTTCAAAAAATTACATATAAATTTAACGGACTTACCTTCAAAAACGATGAATATTTTTCCCTCTTTTTCTTCCCTCTCTTTTTTCCTCTCCTTCCTCTCCTCTTCTTCTCTCCCTCTCGCTCTCGCTCTCGACCAAGCAACAACCAAATGGGCATTAAGTGTGCTGGGTATAAAATACAGTCGCCTACGGCATGGGCGATCGCCAGCAGGCGATGACTGGCGACGCCGACGCGTGTCCCGTCTTGGCCAGTAGCTCCAAACGGCGCTGCTTCCGATCGTTGGGAAACCGTTAGTGGGACCCACGTTTCGCCAGATGCGAGCGATAAGCTGGCGACGGCCGGGTAGTTTTGAAAATTTCTCCCGCGGGAGACTAGTTCTGAAAAAACGATTTAAAATAAATATTAAATAAAAAAAATTCACACACACAAATCATCTAGCCGCTAGAATATATGTTGGAGAACCGATGACTACACCAAGAGATTTGTCAGAATGAGCCCGAGCCCAGGTATTTTTGGGCCAGGATGAAAATAAAGTGCTCAAGAGCTTATTAATTTTCAGGCTCCAGATACCTAAAAGAACACAGCCTGCTTAGCATGCTTGCGTCAAGATCCCGCTTCGAAAGCAAGAATGTCATCGGAATTTTGCAAGAAATTTATAGAAAATAATTCAATTCCTAGGAAAATTTTCAGCGTTCCAAACGGGGGCCTAAAATATAAAAAACTTCCAACCCACAAGACATACCAACAGACATGCACATTCAGCGCAGATGCATCATGAAACAGCTTAAGAAATCGCTACTAGGTAAAACCATATAAGAACAAGGCTAACGATACTTTCCTGCTTTGAACCCTGAGGTTCACAGCAACTTGCGGCATGCCCATCCTCGTGTGCAGCTTCAATCCATCTCATAGGGTCCAGCATCAAGAAGTGACTTCCTTTCTGATTATGATAGAAGACTCCAGCGACATCCAACTGAGATTCATCAAGGATAATCATCTCAAAGGCAAATCAGGGTACACAAAGGAAACATCAGTCAGCATTTGATAATTCCAAGACGAAATTATGTTAGAACCTCAAAAGGCACAGAGAGAACAATAACATTACCGAGCTACTGGGACCAATTTTCAGATGTGAATGCGCATGAACATATATAACAAACGCCAATGCATAGTCATCCGCATGTGCGGAGACCTGTAATGGTGTTTCTACAAGATAGCCTGAGCATCCTAACATCATGCACATGAAGATCAAATTTGATGTTAGGCGTTAGCGACGTCCAGTCAACATTTTCGTTTTTCAATCATAAGCATGTAAATTAGGCTATCGGACAATGCTGTAGAGTCACATTCCTTGTTATCTGACGAAGCCTAAGTGCAACTCATTTCACATCCAAGTCATCTAAGCCATCTGTGCCAAAAAAACATAGTTTGGGCCGACACCTGCAATGCTTGCTTGAGATCACCAAAATGAACTCTGCCCCTGTCTTCCTGCCTAACGCTCTAGAATATGTAGTGGCTAGAAGACCAAGTATGTGCAGCGCCTCATATCACGAGTATATTGAATTGAAGCAATAAAACTAGATACCCCTTCCTAGGAGTGACAAGCCTAGGCCAAACAATGCTCCAGGTCAGGTGGTTTTATTATCCATGGTCATGACTGTGGTGTGTTATCCCAGTTTGCACCATTATCAAGAATCAAAATGATCTTCATCCCAAACCACAAGGAATGCTAGACTGGATGCCATTAGAAAAGGTTAACCCATCTTTAGATAAAATTTATTCATATATATACTTTCTTCTGTAATGTTCAGAGTTCACACATGAAACTGAAATTTATTAGGTGCATTCGCAAAAACCTCCTGGACCTTAATTGTAAATGACTCAATGCTGCATGCCGATGTTCACCCCAGCAAGCAACCCCTTTTGAGTCAATCAATCATCACTTCATCAGGAGCATGCTAACAAGACATTAGATTCAACATGGAAATGAAACCCTATAGTTGTCAACCTTACCTACTTTGCGTTAAAGCTATTTGTTCCAACCACATTCATCTCAGATGACCACTCTGAAAACTTGTTACCATCCCTCCCTTCTTCTAAGGAAATCTTCCCACAGAACACAAGTGCTTGAACTGCGCTCAAATATTATTCTACAGATTGCACCCTTCTCAATTTCTAATCACAGCTAATGGTCATATTGCTTATTAATAGACCACTGTAGGTTCATTCTATAACAATACGTGTTATGAAATTTCAATGTGTCCCTAATGATATAAGAGAAATAAAATAGTGTTGGGATGACTGTATATCCAGAAAGAAGAATTCTCAATCCAAGAATTTAAATCGAACAGGCCATAAGTCTAGAGAGAAAAAAGATGACCCTAAGAATAGTCATGGAGTGATAAACTAAGTACAAGTATATAATTCCATTTGACAACCCAACCCCTCCAACATATATCATTTCCACAAAACATTGTATTACCATTTCTCCTGCTGCAAGAACCTAGCAAATAGCAGGCATCAAGCTTGTATTTCAGTTAACCTGGTGCATGGATTAAATACAATGATATTCCTACTGACAGAAGTAGTTCAAACTTGACAACGGAAATAAAACACAGCATTTATGCTAAAGATTGAAATATTGATTAGCATTAACCAGAAATATAGCGATGGCATAATGAAT
The DNA here is from genome assembly GCA_036346375.1 of Guadua angustifolia. NCBI lineage: Eukaryota > Viridiplantae > Streptophyta > Magnoliopsida > Poales > Poaceae > Guadua > Guadua angustifolia. The sequence continues at coordinate 19,315,691 of CM070515.1, forward strand.
AGCACATATGTTAGCAACTAAGCAACATAAAGCACAACATTTCACAGAGGATAATAAGCAAGGGAGCCATTACTCCTTGTTCTAGACCTAAATATGATTGAGGCAAGTATATCCTTGTCCACAAAAGTTAAACAAACAGAAGATCTATATCCATCACATTAGAACAAACAGAAGATCTATATCCATCACATTAGAACAGGACTACTGTAGGCAACAGAGAGACACCGATCGCCCTTTTTGAGCGGTGTACTCACCGCGCCATGCACTCCAAAATCCAACAACATGTCGATTTCAACCTAGTTAGTCAGTGCCCTCCAGCGCATCAAGCACCATCTTCACCGTCTCCTTCATCAGGTCCATCCGATGCAACTGCTGCCTGATTTCTGACAGCCTGAACTTCTGTAGCTTCTCCTCCATCGCCCGTGCCCTTGACCCTTCAAGCACACCAATGGCCTTCCTGAACGCTGTCCCACTCGGGTGCTCCTTGGACAGCTCCTCAACAGCCTCCCACAGGTACGGGTACATGTCCTTCCCCTTCTCAACGTTGCCATGGCCAGTCCTACCCCTAATTGCAATGGCATTCCCATTCCCATTCCCATTTGCGACAGTAATTGCCTTCAGCCTCCTGTTCCTGCTGTGGTCAGGGTCGTCCCACGCACCCTCCATATCCTCGTCACTCTCTCCACTCTCCTGCAACTCACCGCTCTCTGCAACCTCAGCATTCTCATACAAACGTCCTCCTCCTCCACCTCCACTACTATCAGCACCACCACTCTTTGATCCCCAAACTTTCTTGCTAAGCTCATAGACATCACGGTCATGCACCGTTGGCAAGTCTGGATCCCGTCCATTCTTAGTACGGGTCACGAGCAAGTTGTATTTGTTCTTCAGCCGCCGGACCTTATCACTAAGCTGGGTAATAGATGCCTCAACATTAAGCTGCCCGCGAATCTGACCGTGTAACTTGCCTGTGTCCTGAGCGGACGCGGGGATCACACCATTCTTGGCGCGGTACGAGATGAGGGCACGCAGTATGGTGATCTCGTCTTCGGGGCTCCAAACCCGCGGCGGCCGCCTCTGCTGCTCCAGGGAGTGCACGGCGGAGGAGCTGCGGGGGCGCTTGGAACGCCGCTGGGAAGCGCTAGAGCCGGCGGCGGGGCGGCGGGGCCCGTCCACGGGGCGGGAGCTGATGGGTTTGATGTTGGCGGCCTCGACGAGGGAGGAGCGGCGCGTGCGAGACGGCGGCGAGGCGTTGCCTTCGTCGGATGCGGCCGCGGCGGAGTTGTCGGAGTCGGGGGCCGCAAAATCGGCGGCGGCGGAGGCGGGGGTGGAGGAGCGAGCGGTGTTAGGATGGAGGTTGCGGGGAGGGGTCTTGGATCGGGAGCGGGAGCGGGAGGGGGAAGGGCTCGGGGAGGGGGAGCGGGGGTGGTGGTGGCGGCCGGCGTCCGCCTCGCTATCGGAGGCCGAGCCCGACGGGGCGACGGCGGCGGCCGGGCGCTTCGGGGCCATTCGGGACTCTAGGGTTTTGGGGTTTGAATCTTTCTGCGTCCTCCGCAGCGAGATTCCTCGCGTCGCGGCTAGCTCTGCTTTGGGGTAGCCGAGTACTCACTACTCATTCATAAGTACTTCGGGGGTGGAGCGTTCGGTTGCAAACTAAACTCACAAGGCCACGCTGGCACAATGGACCAGGACATCCTGCGTTAATATTTTTTTCATCAGTACTTCAATAGTTCCCTTTCTCTGGATTTTGTTATAACTTGTACAAATTTTAAAATAAACGAAGAAATAAGTAATCTGTTTGAGATCAAAAAGAATTGTATCTACAGATACAAAAGACACTTGGTTGGCAGACGAGGTGGAGCTGTCCTCGAGATGCAATTACATCCACGAGCTAGCTATGAAACATAGATTTTGAGTGGTTTCTTGTGGGCATGGTGGGAGCAAGTTGGGGTGCATGCAAGGCATGGGGAGGCACATAAACAGTCAATCAAACACATTCTCCTCATTATTCTCACGGCCTGACTCAACTCATGCACTCAACTAAACACTATCTCTTTGCATCTATACAACCTGACTCTCACCAGTCTAGCTAAATCGTACGAGCCAGGCTGAAATGAGGAGAAAACCAAAACGGCCCCTTGGGTTCTGAAGATGGCGATGGATGGATCGTGTATTCGTGTAGCTGACCAACGGTCTTAAGTCTTGTGTCAGTACTAAGTACGTGATTATGACAATTTTCTTCCGAGAGTGTTTGGTGTTCGCGTGATGTGTTCAGAACTTAAGGTTATGTTTGTTGGGACACGAGAATTTGACATACTCGTTTAAGGGTAATTTCAATGGGATGATTAGGATAATTTTCATAGTATTAATGAGGTTGCCATATAAGCAAAATGGTGATGTTAGAGTTAATAGAAAGAAACCCGAAATCATTTCTACACAAGTACCAAGAAAGGGAAAAAGGATTGGGTGAGAAAATAAGAGGAGATTGGATGAGAGTTTGTTTTGAAGAAACTATCCATTGGAAGCATAGATCTAGATACATGATGGACTGCCCTAACCGCCGATGCTGAAAGAATGATCATGCAGTCGACGAATTTTCATGAGTTCGAGATTTTGTTGGTTTCGGCCTGTGAGGTCCCAATTGGTTCCTAGGAATTTCACATAATCTCCCCATGAATTGTTCTACTTTCTTCAAAATCTGTAAAATTCTTGCGTTCCGTCCGTATAGCAGTTAGCTTCCCCATTATTGGTCAACAAAATATGATTGGTCTGTTGTAATCCTGGAGATAGCATTGTATTACGCTCCTTGTGCTCATGTGCATCGAAGCTTCAGAACCATACTACAGCTCGCTAATTGCGTTTAGGATTGATCGCTAATGGGGAATGCTATGGTGCACTCTGTATGTGTGCGACCAGAATATAACCTCACTGGCATATATCCAGAAGTATATACATCTACACGCCTGCCAATGAGATACGTCAGATGATAAAGATCATTAAAACTTCCAAACGTCATTTGTAAATTGTAATTCTATATGCAAAATGGGGTGAACTGGCTAGCCTACCAAATATTCAAGCCAGGCTAAAATGCAAAAGATTAGGCTTTCCCTGGAACAGAACCATTTTCTATGCTAGTTGTTCAGGCCAAATGCTTTCCTAGCGACTAAATCAACATGCATCAAGTGATGCAAACTAGACCGTCAGTTATCTCTTCAAAATCATCGGTATCTTAATTCTTAACAACGCCTTATGTACCGGGTTAAAAATAACATCTGTCAACCGTACTGTCCGAATTGTATATCTCACTTTCCGGGCTAAATAATCTTGAGTTTTTGACTTCGAGTATTAGTGTTACTCGAAATGTACAGTATGCTGTTAATGGCCCCATTGCTATCCCTGCTTAGACCATGTTCCAACCATCTCGTGTCTTTCTTTCAAAGAGTACTAACAATATACACATCTTACTCACACCAAACACACATGCAAGCACGTCCACTACACACTAAGAATATTGCAAAGACTCGGCCTCACAGAGCACACACTTACCCATTAAACATACACACATGTACATCGTTAAATAAGGTACAATGATTAAACCTGGGTGGATAGAAACAAATCCTGATAATTGTACCCAAGTAGATAGAAACGAACACCCTTTAGATTAAGTGAAATACCAGAGGATGGCATAGCATTCCGCTCCAAAACAACAGCATAATAACAAACGTCTGTTCGATCTAGTCACCATCGCACACATCCTAAAACGCTCCCTTCTCGATCCTGGCCCTGACTCGATCGCTACTCGCACAACCACTCCTCTCGCTCCCTCTGGTTTCTCCTATTAGGTTTCTAGCATGTGGGCGCGGCAATGAGGGCTAACGCGTTGGTGTGGCGATTGCAGGTCCGATGACAAGGGCTGGCGCCTGGGGCACGCCTAGCGAACGTAGCAGCAATCCCATTCTTAATGTCGTCTCTCCCCGTTTGCTCGAACACCGACACTTCCATTCACAGGTTTGCCCAGATCTGTTTATCCTCTCATCGTTTGGGAGCTTCGTGTTTTGTTGTACTACATTCTAGATTAGATACATAGCTATTCTTGGATAAAAATGTCTCTGTTGTTTAGCCTTTCAATTTAGAGGATGACTTGATAATTAGGAATTAACATTCCGCGAGGTGTTTTACCCAATCCTGCAAGAGAATGGACACCTGGAGCCATAATGTGCAACCTGTTTTTATTGAAGCTCGTTATTCTCATTTTGTTGTCCGATGGTTGTTTGAACTCTAAATGGAATGGTAACATATATGAATTGAACCATTTGAATGGTTGATCTGAATTAAAAAAACAGCAGCACTGTAGGTAGAAAAACCATAGATGGATAGAGGAATGAATTCTAAAATCTTACACCTTTTGCTGGTTAGTTCTGTTCTCTTTTACCCCACTTTATTCATGTCCTTCAACTGTCCAATGAAATGCTAATACAGTTTTTTAGTTATTTACAGCGCACAACATTGGCAGTTGTCTAATAGGTGAGGATTAGCACTGATGTGGGAGAGCAGGTGATGTGAGATGTGAGGTGAGAGCACAACAACTGGCAACTAGTGTGGCGTGCTCCACTGCCCCAATGCTGTGGATGTCTGCCATCTATCCATATCCTACTTGTGTTTATTTCAGTTGAGCTCTAATCCTAGAATTTTTGCCTGTCTCCCATTCATAGAAGGTTCCCGTTGCAGTCCACATCATATGTCAGTATGTCACCAATATAATCGAGGCTCAGTTAGATGTCCACAAGGATTTTGTTGAGAAGATTAATTGGCTTTGGAGACCTCCTATGAATGTCAGTGTGTGAGGATATCCATGTGCTAGTGTTTGTCATTTGGTGGGGAATTAAATGTAAAAGCTTAGAAACATTCTTGCACTTGTGATAAAGATTTTATCTAAATTCTTGTAATTGTGGTCAGTTTTACACGCAATTTGTAGTGGTGACACTTATCATAAACATTTTTGTACCTGAAATTTTGTGAATACAATGAAAGGTCACTTTCATATTCTCTTAATGTGCTTCAAATTCTCTAAAACTTGCTTGAAACTCTAAGAAACATGACGAAAATTTATGAAACTTTCTTCAAACGTGACAAAACTCTTTGAAACATTATTTGAAATGTGATTAAACCTTGTTGAAACTTGATGAACTCTGCGAAACTTTCTTTGAAACATTTGATGCAAGTTTTATAAATTTTCATGCCAAATTGTAATCATTGCTCTCTTGCTTCTTCTTCATTATTTCATATAAGTTTCGAGATGTCTCAATCATAATTCCTTAGGTTTCATATAAAGTTTCATGAAGTTTTCCATAAGTTTTATAAAGCTTCATTTAAATTTCATGTCAATTTGTAACAATTCCTCACTTGCTTCCCTTTTTTTGTTTCATGTAAGTTTTGAGATGTTTCAATGGCAACTTTGTCAATTTCATGAAGTTTCAGTGAGTTCCATGCAAGTTTTTTTTTAGTTTTATGAAGTTTTATGAAGTTTCATTCAAGTTCTATAAAAACTTCACGCCAATTTGTATCACTTGTTTTCTCTTCATTGTCACATGCAAGTTTTATTTTACCATGCTCAGAATTGTAATCCTCCATAATAATGTTTTTCCTATTTACTTGAATTTTTATCCTCAAATCCACATTATGTGTGTGGTCATTGTAAAAAAATTTGTACATCCTCTTTAGAGTAGAATTCCATCCCAACATGAGGTTTCATAGGATGCGATCCAACTCTTCCCATGTCTTCATCATATGGCAGCATTTCATCAATAGCTACACCACCCTCTTTTCTAAACAGCATCTATGCCAAACAAAGCCCCAACAAACAATGCTTGAGCGGCATATGCTATCCAAGGGAGATCATATGTCATGTTAGTGGCCCAATGAAAGCTGCATATGAAACCACACAAAATAGAATGAAAGTGACACCTTATCAAAGAAGCACTCAACTGATAAGGATCATATGAAACAAAACCATTGGGTCAAAGAGGCATTTTGTTGAACACATTATATGCAACATCTATGAACTATATGGAGGCAAAAAAAAGTAACTTATCTGAACCACTAGTGCATGTATAGGGGATAGCGGTGATGTCCACTTTTGTGGATGAGGCTGACGATGAGTATTTTATGAGTGCTTCTTCCATGGATGGAGGAGGACGAAATGTATGAGCTACCTTGTGCAGCCGCATGTTGTGCACGCTTGAGAGGAGGCCCACAACACGATGAAGGACGGCAAGACAGCAAGGTCTTGCCTACATGGGGCATGCTCCGCGCACACGATGGAGAAGGACGCACGGCTTGCCATGAGGAGCCAGCCAGACGATGAAGCTCGCACGCGTAAGACCTTAGGGTCTGATGTGATGAAGGAAAATGAGGGGAGTTGGCATGCACGCTCCCACATGCGGTAGTGGAGGATGGCAAGGAGCTAGCGTGTGGTGGGGGTACAACTAGGGGAGGCTATGGTGATGTTTCATGTGGAGCATCGAGAAGACGATGATGGCGAGGATTGTTTGCCAATCATACAGTGGAATGCTATACCATCATAAACAAGACCCGACGATATAGCATGACGTATTTCCCATGGTATAGCATGAATGTGGAGACCTACATAATTAGCACAGTATAATGACAATAACATCATCATTACTCTGAGATAATTACACAAATCTCAATATACTAACTAATCAAAACATCGAGCGTACCCAATGTTTTATCAGTTAATACACTGTGCTCAAAGTGTTGCAGCAGAAACAATAACTAGAGACTGAAATAGAAACTTATTATAGTCTATTGCTATACAGGGCTACAAGTTTAGTACACTAATTCTACATACGATCCAAGTACAATAAAAATATAATACAAAAGCACTAATCATCTAAGGTCCAACAAAAACAGTGTACGATATACCCAACATCCTAACCCTCCGGGTAGCTTACATCCTTGTGTATATAATTCTACAGGTGACCCTCACCTTATGCCTCATAGGCATCCTTAGGATCTATGTCCAAACCAACCGCTTAATCACCAAAGCAATTTTCTAAGCAAAGGGGAGAGCAAGAGGGAATACAAAAGTACTCAGCAAGCAATAATAACAAGATGTATTATATGAGTTTTCTTCAAAACTATATCATGAATCCTTCCTCAATTCATTTTTCAAAAAATTTTATGGTTTTTAATTATCAAATATGTTACTATCAATCCTCATTTATACAATATCAACTATATTCCCGACTTCAATACACATCGATGGTACACCCAATACCCATCGTATCCCAACTTCAATGCACATCGGTGATACATCAAATTCCAATTGTTCCCCAACTTAAATGCACATCGGCGAAACTCCTAACTTTATGATGCCTCGACTTCAATGCACATCGGTGGCACTCCTAATTTTAACAGTGCCCCGACATCAATGCATATCGGCAGTACTCTTAACTGTACCCTAACTTCAATGCGCATTGGTGGTACTCCTAATAACAATTGTATCCTGACTTCAATGCACATCAGCGATACATCGAATTCTAACTGTTCCTCGACTTCAATGCACATCAATGGAACTCCTAACTTTAACAGTGCCATGACTTCAGTGCTCATCGGCGGCACTCTTAATTGTACCCTAAATTCAACACACATTGACGGTACTCTTAATACCAACTGTATCTCGACTTCAATGCACATCAGCGATACATCGAATTCTAACTGTTCCCTGACTTCAATGCACATCAATAGAACTCCTAACTTTAATGGTGCCCTGACTTTAATGCACATCAGTGGCACTCTTAATTGTACCCTAACTTCAACGCACGTTAATGGTACTCTTAATACCAATTGTATCCCAACTTCAATGCACATCGACGGAACTTCTAACTTTAACGGTGTCCCGACTTCAATGCACATCGGTAATACTGTACCCCAACTTCAATGCATATTGGCAGTACTCATCTCATATATATTATTAGTTGTACCTTGACTCCAATGCACATCAACGACATTTCACACACACACACACATATTCAATACACAACAATAGTCAACTACTACCTCAGTGGTTCATCATCATCCATCTTTCTAACAACATCTGATTTATGGTTTCCTTAAAAGAGACTTTTCCAATGCATTAGTGATATCATGTATAGGCAATTATGTTTGATTGAAAATATTAAAATATGGTCAAGAGATTGCTTGCTCCTAGGACTTGGCTATCCCTTATGGTTTCCTAGTGGTTTGCTTGTGGCCTCCTGCTTGGTGGTGCTCTTGGCATTGCTCCCTCTTGGAAGTTTGCCCTCCTTGCCTCCTAGTGTCTTTGGCTTGTGTTTGGGGAGAAAATGGCTTGGTATAGAAGGGGTGTTCGGCTGGGTCAGTTCTTATCTTCTTACACAGTGATGTTTTCACTCTTTTATCTTGTGGCTTTTACCTTCCTATCATGGGATATTTTAGATATTATTTGGGATATAGCTACAGCTACCTGATAAAAACAGGTTTGTATACGCTGGATGATGAACTCTAAATTAGCAAGAGGTGCTGATTTAGCCCCAGTCGAATTGGTATCTCAATGAGCGATGCCAACTCATACGACTCTAACGGCAACTCTTTATTTTAATCTTTTACCAATTTAATTTTATTCATCTTTTTTTCTATATGGATGCATGACTAACATAATCAGGAATTTAAAGCCACGAATCAACCGAAGCTTAGATTTTAGGAATTTAAACATTCTTGTAATTATTATTATTATTTTTATTATTAATTTTATTGGATGTAATTGAATAATCTAGTGTATTGTAATTAATATCCTTGCACGATATTTGTAATGAATAAAGTGTGTAATTAATCTTTGTTGATTAATTTAATTATGTGCGTGATTAATTAATTTAAGTTGATAATCTCCCGTAGACGATAACAGTCGGGGTTGTTTCAGTGAAGTAGCCTCGTTCTTAGATTAAATAAAGTACAGCGATTGGACCGGAGTGACTAGGAACTAAATCCTGAGGATTAAACCCGATTAGATGAAAACGAACACCCCGCTCCCACAACCAGTCCACTGCCTATCTCTTTTAACTCATGTGTTTTCTTTCCCCTTGAATGAGCAACTCGTGTTCCAAGTTCCAACCCCTAGTCACTGCTTCATTGTAGGGTGCGTTTCTAACTTAAAACTTGGGCCTAACCATCGATATGTATATCCCCGATTATCCGTTGGAAAAGAAACAGAACAGATCATATCGCCAAACGAAGGGCCATAGGAGATTTAACACAAGAGCATCTGAAGAATGAAATTTAACTCAAACGAGACTGAAGTGTATATTTCTCGAACTTCTTATTAGAAGAGAAGCATTCATCGACTAGGAGTCTAGGACACAAGTCTTGTACTGTCCAGACATTTATGACACGGCAATTGCTCCTCCACTACAGTAGTGATATCTAAGATACATCAGCAATTAATCTACAGCACGTACTTCCTCCCTCGGATTTCTTTCTTTCTCCTCAGTCCACACGCTCAACCTGCATTTGTTTTTAACAGGAAACGTTAGAAAACACACATAACACGTGGATAGAGTAGGGAAAATGGACCACAAAGATGGAAGTCTGAATCCTTCACCTTGGCTATGTGCACCTGGCGGGAGGAGTCATTGCGTGGCCTGGCGCCGTACTTCCTGAGCTGCTCCCTGACGAACTTCTCGTACATGAAGGAGGCGCCCTTGAACTGCGGGAGCACCAGCCACGCCACGAACAGCACCTTCACCGTGTACCATACCGGTATCCTGCAAGAGCAAAAATTCAGAGAGAGAGCAGGCAGCAAAGTGCAAATCAGCTCATCTCAGAGTCGTCAGAAACTCGAAAGAACGAAACGCATGCACGCATGAAGAATAAGAGATTGGAAGGAGCAGCTGCAGATTCCTTACCAGTACAAGACGGGCTCGGCGACCATCTCCAGGAGGGTGATGAAGGAGTAGAGTATCCAGTAGGCCAGCCACTGCTCGTCGTCAACCTTGGACGTGCTCTCCATCGCGCAGATCGACGCGTACCTGCAGATCCGACAGGGTTAGAAGGATTACGCATAGAAACGATTCATCGGTACTGTTTCATTTGTCTGTGCACCTACAGTGGGTATAGCAGGGTAATGCTTGGCCTGCAGGTGGAAGAGAAGCAACAGCATATTAGAGATCACTCCCCGCCCCAAAAAAAAAACGAGACCGTTTAAGAAACGATCTACCAAACGACAACAAATCGCAAGGAGATACCCCGCGATGGAGTGGAGGTGGCTGATGAGCTCCCATGATTTGCCCATTTTCTCTCCCGATCAATCTATCGTGCTCAGCCCAGACCACGCTCTATATATACCAGATCGATCGATGAGCAAGCGTCTTGTTGAGAGTTGCAAAAGACTAGACCTCAGAGAGAAGCAAAGGTCTATTCGATCGATGAGCAAGCGTCTTGTTGAGAGTTGCAAGACTAGACCTCAGAGAGAAGCAAAGGTCTATTCGATCGATGGGGACACCAGGAGGATTCGTCCGATATGGGCAACGGAGTAGGCTAGGAGCAGGTTTTATACCAGCTAGTGTGGTAGCCGTAGGTGGCGCGCAATGGCATCGGATGCTTAGCTTGTGCGTGGCGTCCAGGCCTCCAGGGATATCTTTTTGATCAGGGAACAACATTACCCGACTAGAGCGAGCGAGAGAACATGTATATCTATATAATCCATATAAATAAAAATAATCGATGCTATTTAAGCCAATTTCTTCATTTTAAAGGTAAAAAAATCTCACAATAATTCTTAAAAAGAAATCTCACATTAATAAAAAAATGAAGGATCTCCACCATCTATTTTTGACAGAGATTAATAATATATAGATATTAAAGTTATATATCAAATATAATTGCATTTTTACAATAAAAGTAGAACTATATATTAAGATAGCTATATCATAATATGTAATCGTGTAGTTGTATAGATAAATCTGATAAATTTCAAAAGTTCCGTTCCAAATTAAAATGACGGGCTCAGATCGCTTTACGTGGTTGCTAACCGCTTTGCATGCCTTCGCCCTGAGGTTCTTTACTTCCTTGCTCTCTGAGGTAAGGTGCCACATGGCGACATGCTGACCCGTGCCTAAGGCTATCTCCAATGGTTGGAGAGCTAGTGGAGGCGGTAGTGGTGTCACGTAGATGCCACGTCAGCTAGCACCTCCACTAGCTCCCACCCCTTTCAATGGTGGAGGTGGGAGAGAGGTGTTAGTGTGGACCCACATCTCACTAGCATCTCCACTAGCTCCCACCCCTCCAATGATGAGACGGTATAGTGGTGGTAGCAGTGGATCCAAAATATTTATATGTGTGTATTATTCTTAGTTAAATCTATTTTTTATTTGTTACGTAATGTGAAATACAAGTAAATATGTAAATACAAATTAAATATTATTGATAATAATAATATTTAGCTACTTTTTGAAATACGTAGTTCACAAACGATTATAACGCATAGATTAAATATGCTACAACATATGACATGTACAAAAATAGCAAAATTCAAGCTGAATTTTTTCACCCGACTTTTAAAAGATCTTAGTATTGTTTTTAATTCTCTCAAAACTATTTTTAATTTTAGAAGTTTTTTATCTCTTTAATCCACCTCTAAATAATAATAATAAAATAATACATGCAACATATACATTGCATGCAATGAGGCTGTATATGTTTCACGTACAGATTTTGCATGCAGCAAGACTAGAAGTCCAAGCTAGCGGCGACCAAGCCTTCCAACGCGCGGCGCGAGCACGGCGTGAGCGCGGTGGGGCCAACGCGAGGGCGACGACGCAGCCGTCGTCGCTGTTTTCCTTTCACGATCGATTTTCATCTCTCTCTCCTCCACGTACACGCTCTCTCTCCTCTGGCGTCGACGCAGCGCCGTGCGTTGGAGATAGCCTAAGGGAGCGACGGCCGACGGCCTTGTGCCCACGCATGGCAGGAGCTTCTGTCAGTTCATGCTGATCCTGTGACTCATCTGTGGCAATGGGTCGAGCTAGGCCGAACCAAGTTTAGGCCCATCCTGCCCGTGGTACTTGTATCGGTCGAGATTACGTCGGGGCAGATCTTTCCGTGGTCGAGTCCACGATGGGCCAACTTGGTCTGAAGCAAAAAAAAAAATTGCAAAATTTTAGCTGTCAAAATTCGATCATCTTTTCGTCCCAGATTGGTCATCATTTGGCCCTTCACCGAAGTTTAATGGGATTACTTCCATTCACATTAGCATCCAATTTCATCCGCCCGGAACCATTTAGGGTATGTATAATAGCATCCAATGTCAGTTGTCTATTATTGACATATAAGATTTTTGTTGATATACAAGAAAGAAAAAAAGGAGAAAGAGTATAGCTATCTTTTCGTAAAAAGATGACTATATATGCACCATAATTACAAGATTTAGCATCTTACAAAGATAACTTTAAAATGATATCTACTATAAAAACTATATTTAATTTTATCTTTAAATAATATAGAGAAGTATATAGATCACCGTTGCCTCTATTATTATTAGGCCATCTCCAACGCCTTCCTCTCCCGAGTCCCTTCCCCGTGAGCATGGGAAAGCCAACGAGAAGAGCACCGCGCCGCGTTCCAACGGTTCCCCTTCCCGACCGGAAAACGCATGGGATAGGAGAGAGAATCCCACCCCCGCTAGATCCACTCTCCATTCCCTTCGCCCTTTCCAGCAGATCGGAGGAGCAACCGCCTGGGGTTCGCGCGCCAGCTCTGTTGGCCCAGGCACTTCCCGGAGAGAACTCGCACATTGCTCTCTCTCTATGGAACACACGCACTTGTGAAGATGAACAGAAGAACACAAGTTTTTGGCCCGGCGGCACAACTTGCCGGCTTTTCTCTTGTATATTCCACACTCTGCTCTACTTCAATTAACAGCAAATACAAGGCTTAAATAAGCCAAAACTCACGCACACCCTGCAGCCACGTATCGGCGTCACATGCATGTAACAACCCACGTCCTGTCACTTGCCTCCGCTGAGTTCGCCTCGACGACTCAACCACGCCGCGACCTTGCGACCACTCGCGCCTCCACGATCTCGACTCGAGGACTCGGCCAGCTCCACGTGACGTTGCTTCCTCCATGCGACTAACTCTGCATGGCACAACCCACACTATTAACCCTATAGCTAATCAGCCAACGGCAAGCCTGATCACCCTGGGTACAAACGCTACAACTTATGCAAACTAACACATCTACTAGATTCTAGATACATGCATGACACAACTAATGCATGAACCAGTTATCTAATGGCTTTGTTACAAGATTAATTCCAACAGGCTCGGATCCGGGGAGTGGTGGAGCGGCAGAGGAAGGGTTCGGACAAAGCGGCGGCGCTCGGCGAGTGGAGGTTGTCGGCAGGAAGAGGAGGACGAGAAGTAACACGTCTGAGGACGCCGCCGCCGTAGAGGCCTCCGCGGCCATTGAGGAGGTGGCGGAAGAGGGGGAGGTCGGGGAGTACGTCGAGCCATCAGAGGAGGCCAAGGTGTATGTCGGGAACCTGCCCTACGACATTGACAGCGAGCGCCTCGCCCAGATCTTCGAGCAGGCCAGCGTCGTTGAGGTCGCGGAGGTGAGCCTTTTACCTGTTCTTCATTTTCCTTAACCACTGATCGATATGCTTGGTGAAGAAAGTGACCCCAACTCCTTAATGATGTATACACAACTAAAATTGCCCCTGCAACCACTGTAGAAACATAATTCAGTTCTGGATGTAAATGCGTAACTGTATGTGGTGCCGTTGAAGCTTGCAGGGTGCAACTGCTAGAATCTATTCGGCTGCTTCACTGCTTTGTGAGCTTCTTGTGTGAGTATGTTTAGGTTGCAGCCAGTTGCTATGTGATATTATTTCAATAGACGTTTGTGCTGTGTGGAGAGGCTGGTGATTACAGGTTTTTATCGGCTTTTTGCCTTGGATTGTTCATTAACTTGTTAGGCGTGCAGTGGTAGATTCTTAAGAAAATGTGAAATAAAAAGGTGTCCTACTCTGATGTGGCTTCTAGTACGAATTTTTGTTCTAGATTGAAACTGAGAATCTAAATACTTCTCTTCTGAAGAATGCACTGTTTCTTCACCTTCTTTGAGCTATCCGTGTGTTATGTAATGTCTGTTTGATCAGCGTCTCTTTGATCAGCATTGTAGAGAGACAGTTCGACAATACATACATATATGGTTTTTTGCTCTTTTGTTCTTAAATGTAGTTTCTACTTTCTGGATCTGCAGGTCATTTAAAACAGAGAAACCGATCGGAGCCGTGGTTTTGGCTTTGTCACCATGAGTACTGTTGAGGAGGCTGAGAAGGCTGTGGAGACGTTCCATCGCTATGTGAGTATATTTCATTATTTGATGGGGCTAGTTTCTTTAAAATTTTCCGAATATAGTCATTTAGTTGAAGTTACGGATAAACTGTTTTCCTATCTTAGCGACAGCTCATGTGCTCATAGTCGAGCTACTAATTTATATGCTTGTAGTATGCATGGAATGGGAATATGGGATGCCACTAGTTTGCATTTGCATATGTTTTCTGTAATAGGTTCCTATGGTAATGTTGTATGGATTTTTCGTTCAACATGGTAGTGCTCTTAGATTTGAGGGAACACATTATTTGTCAAGCCAACTTAATCGGCCTCTTCATTCTGTTCACTTTGTTTACTAACTTATTTCATTCATATGCTATGCACGCGAGAGTGTTATTAACTTAATTCGCTCGTTGTAGTTATTATTACTTCTGAAGGCCATATGTAATTCATTTGCTATGTTAGCTTGTGAGCATCTCCAGCAAGGGCTCCTAAAACAGGTCCCTATTTTAGATTTAGGGACTCTCTCTATTTTTAGGGTCTGTTTTCAGAGCACAAGTCCAACAACATCCTTTAAATCTTAGCCCCTATTTTACTTTTTCTCCTATTTTGATATATCCACTATGTATCATTTGACACCACTAAAATTCGATCAAAAATATTTGTAATACATAAAACATAAGCATATTAACATTTACAATTTAAAAATATGATATTTAAAATTTAAATTTAAAATTTTCAAAATATGATAAATAGATAAATAGAAACTCCGAACAATGAATCAAACTACGAAGCGCTGTGAATTGCCCACAAATGCTCAATAAGATCATCTCGAAGCCTCTCATGTATTTTCCTGTCTTCAATCTCCTGGTGTATCTTTAAGAACTCCCTATTTTACGGTTTAGGGGCTGGTTTAGGGGCTCCCTGGGAATTGGGGCTGAGGAGGCAAATTTAGGGGCCTCCTAATTTTAGGGGCTGAATTAGAGGCCCTGTTGGATCTGTATTTTTTACTAAACTCCCTATTTTAAGGTTTAGGGGCTGATTTAGGGGCTCTGCTGGAGATGCTCTTAGGCCATCTTCAACAGATGCCTGATCCGGTTCTGTATCGCCAAAAATGAGTAAGCAGTCAGCACAGTAGCCAAAAAAGCCGCTCCAACAGATTCTGTATATCGATCTCTATTTTCGGGAAGGGAGGCGGAGAAGGATGAGGACATGAGCTTGGCTTTGGTTCCGGCTCGTAGCGATGCTGCTACTCACGGTGAGCGTAACTAAATCTCTTGTTGCTTCTTGTTAATTACTGATTTGAAGAAATATTTGAAGAAATCACTGCTCTGAATGTTCCCTTGCTTTGTGCCTGGGACATTTTCTATCCATTCCTTTTTAATTCTTGTTTTGAATCACAGGAACTGATGGTGTGGAACAGTCTGGGTGGGAAGGTACCTGTGAAAGGATCGTCGAGCTGGTGATGTGGAAGAGCGTCGCGAAATCGGCACTCTGGTTCGGGCTGGGATCCATGTTCTTCTTCTCTTGCTCCTTTTCAAGAGAGATCACCTTCAGGCATGCACAACATGCTACTCTTATTACCTGAAATTCCTGCTTCGCTCTATGTTTTTTTGCTGTTGTAATCTCGTATTGAGTTTCGGGTCATTATTTTCAGCCCTATCTCAGCGCTTTGTCACCTCGGTGTTATGATCTTGGGTCTAGCCTTCTTCAAAGATTCTGTGCCTCAGAGGTATGGATGGACCAGTGGTAATCGATTTGCTGATTCATTTTAATCGAAGCAAGTAAGTTGGGTCCCCATTTGTAACAGGCATCCGGTGGAGAGGGGAAGGAGGAGCTTCCAATTGACTGAAGACTGAAGAGGATGTGCTTTGTGCTTCCCGAGCTGTGTTGCCGATTGCCAACTCCGTGATATCTACAGCGCAAGTTATCTTCTCTGGTGACCGGTCGATGACTCTCAAAGTAAGCTTCAAATTCGGTTCGTGATGTGACATTCTTGACAAAGAAATGTTTTCCCTGAGTGATTCAAAAATCTATTATTGCTAAAATCTTAGGTATTGCCTGTTCTTCTGTTTGGTGCTAAATATGGTAGTCTGGTTAAGAATGAATGTGCATGCTATGTTCAGATGCAATCAGCCCTGCAGATGTTGGACTCAGAGATGATAATCTGGAGGACGACAGAGGGCATGGTTTTTTTGAATCAAACTTCCTAAAGGGTTAAGCAAGGGTAGCTAGATGGGCGCAGCCTATCACATATCTGCATATCTAACAGGTGACAACCATTCTGCGAAGTGTTTCTTATGAACTCATTGCTCCTGCTTCCTGAACCATACAACTCAAGCATATGAAGCTTATTCTAGTGGGCTGGTGGTTGATTGTGCAATTCTATGTATTTTTCCCCTTTCTCCCTTTCTAATAGTCAAAGTACATCTCCATTTGGGTGTTTCTCTGCAGTTCATAAGTGATATTTACTTGTTAATGGTTAAAATGTGTAGTTACTACCAATGTTTACCATTGTGGCTCCATGCTTCAGCTTTGACAAATTATCCTAACAAGCTTATAATTCCATATTGTACTGTGTTTTTTTCCCTTCATGTTTAGTTTTGCTTGACCGCAAGTTTTTACCAAAACTACAAGGTATAGAGCTTATAGCTGTTATATAACATCTACAATGCGTTTCCTGAATGTTTTTGCAGATTGGAATATTCTGCTTATCAACATCAGCAGTCATTCCTCTTCATGATCATCCAGGAATGACTGTTATTGAGGAATCATTTTAGATTGATTATTTCCATGCCTTCATGATTTTTTCAAAGTCTGGTCCACTAAAGAGTATTTTTCGTAGCCTGAAAGATTTTTTTCCTTCTTCTGATATACAGTGAAACTAGCCAAGTTACATACAGATGATGTTTTGACTGCTCCTTGTCCAACTACCATTTTGTATCCCCAAAGTGGTGGGAACCTACACTGCTTCACTTCAGTAACTTCTTGTGCTGTAGATGGAGAGGGGAAGGAGGAGCTTCCAATTGACTGAAGAGGATGTGCTTTGTGCTTCCCGAGCTGTGTTGCCACTTTGCCAGCCTAGGATGCTGCTTCATTGCATGTGCTTGCTTCAGTGCTTCATTGCGCAATTGTCTGTATAAACTATTAACTGGCATAATGCAAAGTACTCTGTAATTTAACTAGCATACTAGATTATAGTTCGGTACACTTGACTGTTGGTATAATCAATGGTTCTACATGTGTAGAGTTCTTCGAAAATATGATGTTTGACAATATTATCAGATTATATCTATAGGTTGTGAACATTCAGAAATAGGCAAGGTTTAGAAGTGTAAATGGCTATGTATATATAGCCTAAAAATATAGCCGTTATCCTAGCCGTTACAATAAATTTCAAATTTTAGATTCCCGTAATTAAAAATAATCAGCCAAATTTGGTCCGGTAAAAATTAAATGTGGCTCATATAGCGGTTATGAAATATCATTATAATATAGGAGGGAGAAAATAGAGAGTGAGATTTAGGGAATGCTGTTGGAGAAAGAAAAGATGGAAGGAATCTTTTTAGGGAATTCTGTATATGAGGATATAGGGATCCAGATTTAGGGAATGTTGTTGGAGATGGTCTTAAAGATTGTAGAAATTGCATGCTTTGCTGATTAATCTTTAATATGGACAGGACGTGAATGGAAGGCTTCTGACTGTAAACAAGGCAGCTCCTAGAAGTGCCCAGGTGGAAAGACCTCCATGTCAATTTGGGTCTTCTTTCAGGATTTATGTTGGCAATCTGCCTTGGCAAGTGGATAACTCTAGGTTGGTACAATTGTTCAGCGAGCACGGCAAAGTGCTTGATGCTAGAGTTGATTACGATAGAGAAACTGGTCGTTCATGGGGATTTGGTTTTGTAACAATGGCAACACGGGGAATTAGATGATGCTATTGCCGCCTTTGACGGACAGATCAGTGTATAGTTGATTTCACTGTCTTTTGCATACCGTATAACTGGATGAAGCAAATCTAGGGTCTGTTTGATAGGGATTTAGTTTTTCTAGATTCTGAGAATCTGGTGAAGTTAAAAATTTTATCTTCACTAGATTCATGAAGCTAGTGCTGTGAGTACATTAAGAGTGTTTAGATAGATCATCTTGTTTACATTTTAGGCTAAAAATATAAACTTAATTCACTTTATTTTAACCTATAAGTTTCAGATCTCAGATGAAACTGAAATCTAGAACTTTACCAAACAGGCCCTAGTTTTACTAAGATAATCAAATATCGCAGCGAGGCTGTGGACTGATACTAATTTTATCATATCGCGAACAGGTTATGTATGACCTTTTACTTTTCTTGCCCCAAATATATGACTATTCCCATTTTGAATTCCACAGAGTTTGGATGATCGTGCCCTGCGGGTGAATGTTGCAGTCTTGCAGAGGAGCGGCCATAGCGAGGTTATTTTTGCCAAAAAAAAAAGCGGAAGAGGGTGTAGATGATTGAACAATTTACAGTAAAAAAATGTATTATTAAAAAAAATTCTTGCCTTGTTTGATTTAGAAATAGGTGGTTAGAAGAGGATGATAAAATAAGTATTTTTAATGTAGGAAGAGAATGAGGAATGGATGTTGTTGGAGTGTTTTTTTGGAAATGGAATGAAATCTAGAAAGAAATTCCTTTCAGAGGTAGGGAAGGGAATAAAATGCTGGAAACGGTTGGAGATGGTCTTAGAGCATCTCCAAGAGAAGCCCTAAATAGGTTACTAATTGTAATTATAGGGCTTTGATGGAAAAAAAGCACTCCAACAGAGGTTGTATTTTGAGAAAAATTATCAAAATAGGTTTAGGACTCGGAGCCCTGTTGCTATATTTGGCAACGCTCCTCTCCAGCCCTATCCTATTTGCGCGTTTAGGGTCTAATTGCTGGAGTCAATAGTTATCTTGGGCCCTAATTCTTTTAGTTTAGGCCCTATTTTGAGATATAGGACTCCATTTTAAGGCCTGATTATTGGAGATGCTCTTAGAGCATCTCCAACAGTTCCTAATATTTAGACTCCCAATATCCTTAGATTGGGATCTTCCTAAAAAATTTTAAGCCTACAAAATACTTTGTTCTCCAACAGTTCCCATATTTTCTCCCAAAAAAACCTTTGAATTGGTCCGATGAACCATCCTTCTCCTCACCCCCTCTTATTTGTTCGGCGTCTATGCCAGTCGCCGAGGCTTATTTGAGCCAAACCCTGCTGATTTTTTCCCCTCTGAACATCAAAATCATCTGCATTCTCTCCCTTCCCCCTGCGCCCTGCATTACTTGCAATCCATGTTCGTTTCCTCCTCCGAATCGAGCGAGGAGGAAGGACGGAAGGGACTGGAGGCGAGGTAACCCGGCCGACGAGGCCGTGCGTGCGTGCCATGGGGATCAGATCTTGTCCTTGAGCTTGTCGCCCTTGACGACGGGGTTGGCGCGCGTGATGGCGCCACGGCGGCGTGCCTTAAAGTCGGCCGCAGCGTGCTTCTTGGATTGCGGGCGATGTTCGCATAGACCAGAGCAAACTTTGCCGCGATAGCGAGAGATCGATCGACCTCATGACACCATACGGTGGACATGAGCCAAGCTCATTACGATTAAGCGTGGGATGAAACCAGATGATCAAGCCCGCCGATGATGTCATGTCGCGCCATCATCTTCCTCCGGATCACCGAAAGATACATCTTCATCATCGGCTATTGGAATGGGCGTGCTTCTTGGACCATCCGCCTCCTCTTCCAACCATTCATCCCCATCATCAATATTATCATCATCATCACCATCATCACTATCGGTCTTGAATGACAACTCTTGATGGCTCACGAGGTCAATCGATGGTCATTTCGTCTATCTTCTTTAAGAGGAATCGTCCAATAATGTTATCTCGGACATTTGTACCGGGTGTTCATGTGCTATTTCATCTTTGGTAGAGAAATCGTTTGTGCTTTCTTCCATCCTAGATTGTGAGATCTCGGTGGCTTCTTTTAATACAGAACACTCTCTGGCGATGTTATCTCAAGAAAAAGCTCGAGCATCATCGACCATATCTTTTGATAGCACTTCCAGATTGATTGGTTGAGGTATACGATAATCTACTACATAGACTAATTCTATTGTCAGTAGTCACCACTATCTTCCATGACTCCCAAATACTGACAGTTAGTCTCCTATTTACAACAAATCGATCTCGCATCGAATCCCGTCCCACTACTCCGGTTCCTCATCTACAAAATCCCACGTGATTACCACTCCAAGCATTATAGCGAGGAAAATCACTGCGGCGTCGGCGAAGCTTTGCGTCCTCCTCGCTCCGGCACGGTGGGCCCGCAGAAGGTGCCTCAAGACCGGTGGCGGCTCCGTCGGCCCACCCGCTTCTGCGGCTACAAGACTGCCGCCTTGGCGCCGGCGCTTCTCGTGAGCCAACGGTGAGGAGCGGGTTTCGCAGCCGCCATCTCCGGATCGCCATGGCGGGAGCGGAGGAAGAAGGCAAGAAGGCGAGGGATGGAGACAAGCAGAGGAGGCGAGCTCTGCGGCACTGTTTTTCTGATCTTGTTGGTCGCGATAGATCTGCATGTACGGTGAAGAATTCTTGAGATTTCGATTCGTTAATGGCGGTATCGCAAATCATCAACGATCGTGAGACCGGGAGGTCGCGGGTTCGGCCGTCACTTTCTCCAACGAAAAGCGATGCGCGACGCCATCCGAGGATGAACGGGAAGGAGCTCGACGGCCGCAAACATCACCAATCAACGAGGCCCGATCCGGGGCTAAGGGCAGCGGGAGTGGCGCGACGGATTGGGAGTGCAGAATCGCGCGGAAAAATGAGGCAGTTGGGGTGTTGTTTTGGGCATATGAAAATTTTGGGAGTTAGAATAAGGAATTGTTGGAGTATGTTTTTTTTCCATCAAACCTAAAATCAGATTTTAGGAGTGGATTTGAGGCATTGTTGGAGATGCTCTTAGTGATCCTAGATATGATCCTATGAGGCTGCGTGGGCTTTCAGCATTCGAGAGGACCCATTGTCTTTTGCGCTAGTACACATGGACAAAAACAAATGACGTGCGGCAGTCAGAAAGGATGTTATTTGGCACTTAAGGGCAAGTATAATAATAGAGTCAACTGTTTACTCCATCTTCTATCTATATTATCAAAAGTAAGCATCAAAACTAGTTTATATAATAATTATCTCTAAAAGTTGGCTTTAGATGCTGTGCATTAACTATCTCTTCTCTTTTATACATAACTAATCTTTCTATGTCCTTGTGCAATGCTTACTACTATATAAGAGTCAACTCTCTTTTTTCTTCTCTTTTCTTCCTTTTCACATAAAACAAAACTGACATATACATAATAAGAATAAGTTAAGACAATCTCTTTATAATAAGAATAAGTTAAGATGATCTCTTTATACATACCTAAGGATTCAGCAGCACTGCACCCACCGCTTCACGAGAGCTGTTAGCTGAATATATATTTCGGAAGCAGTAGATGTACCGTAGACGAAGCGGCTAGCACCTACCAACATGCCGCCATAGTAGTGTACGCGCGTACCATGATCAATCTGAATTTTGCGCCAAAAAAAAGGGTCGCCAAGAGAGTAGAAAATTGTAATACTGTTAACTCTACCTTGCAAAAATAGCATCAAGAAAGAGATAAGCTTTTATATATTTTTATAAAAGTTAAATAAATATTAAAACATAAATAAATGATAGCCGGTGATAACTTATTTTTTATTAAAACATGAATAAATGATAGATAGTGATAATTTACCCTTTTTAAAAAAAATACCAAGAAAACTAATATTTATTAAATAAAAAAGCAACAGCAGTCGATCTATAAATACATAGATCTACACACCCGCGTTCGCAAACGGCTTCATGAGAAACCTGTATTGAATGACGCTCGAACGTAGGCCGGCCAAGCGTGTATTCTGGCTAACTCGGCTCCTCGATAACTTATCTTTTTTATTTATTTTAATATTTATATAGTTTATGTTAGAGGACGACGTATAGAGTACTGCCCAGCTCACAAAGTAACGGAGAAAGAAACATTAAAGCAGCAGCAGGGAGGCGCTTGTTGCTCGACTGATGCACTTTGCAATGTTTGCAACTTTGCATATGCTGTTCTTCCTTCTTTCCCCAACCTCTGACCAGTGAGGCAGTGATCCCAAGTCAGTCGTCCAATTCGATCATATCAATCCTGTTGCCGTCTTCAACCAACTCTCACTTGTGATCCTGCGGCTGCCTTCTCGTCCCTCCCTCTCTCTCTCTCTCACACACACACATCGAAGTACTCCACAGAACACTTGCTTTCCACTGACACAAAGCGTACGGGAAGCTTCCGATTTCCTTGTCCGAACCCCAAAGCCCGATCCGACATTCAGCAGACCGCGCATGCGGTAGCAAACCAAATTAGCGCTAATTATTTTTTTCCGAGTTAATTGGGTGGTAATTGTGATTATAAATATAAGGGATTAGTAGTAGATCAGATGGACGTGGTCACCTTCGGTGTGGTAGTGGGCATAGTCGTCCTACTCTTCGTGCTCGTCCTCGTCGTCACCATCGAGGGCACCTGCAAGCGCTCCTCCTCCTAGACCGCAACGCTCTAGCCCTGATGCGCCGCGGCGTCCTCTTCCTGCTCCTCCTGGGCGCCGCGGACTCCGAGGCGTCCTCCTGCCCCTTCCACAGCCACGGCGAGCCCCACGATCGCCATGCCCACGGGCACAGCTGCGGCGGCGGTGACTCCCACCGCGAGCACCACCAACACCATGGCCACGTCCACGGTCACGACAGCGGCGAGATCCAGCCGCTGCTTCCGGAGGAGCTGGCCGAGGAGGCTAATCTCGAGCTCGACAACGTCGGCCACCTCCACGACCACCACCATCACCACGCGACCACCACCGCGACCACCACCATGGACACGGCGACTTCCAGCCCGAGGCGTCACCCATGGGTTGGGCGATTTTCTCCCCGGTTGTGTTCATTTTGCGCGAACGTTGCAATTTCTATGCGTGATTTGCTCCTTTGCGATTGTGCAATTTGGCGATTTGGTTAGGTGTGTGGTTGAGCGCGATGGGTTGCTCTCTGCTGGTCAGCATGGCGTCGCTCGTCTGCCTCGTCCTCCTCCCAGTAATCTTCTGTGAGTGCCCCGCTTTTTGGCTCGTTGCAATTTGTTTTCTTATTATACGCGTGCCTTTGTGCTCACGTTGTGATTGTTGTTCCATTTGCATTTTGCAGTTCAGGGGAAACCGTCGAAGGCCATGGTGGATTCACTTGCAGTGTTCGGGGTAGGTATGGATTTTGCAGTTGTTAGATGTTATTTTTATTTTATAAAAAAAACTAGAAAATAGATCCGTGTCTGCAATTCACTCGAGTCTGAACTAGTTGGCTACTACACATGAGAACTGGAGTCTACATAAATTCCCTGTTACATCCCAATGAGTAATGCAGCTTGAAATAACTTTACTGCAAGGTAATTTAGGTGAGCTGTTAGGTTTTTTTTTCAATTTGAAACCAACAAATGGTCATACATGTATCAATTAAAAGTCACATCTCGTCTGGGATGATACAGATAGGATATTTAGACTTTTTAGTACGGGCATCAAGTAATTCAGTTCATGCTCCTAGGGAGTTTGTTTAAAAATTAGTGGATTGGGTCTATGTTTTGAAATGTGGCAACTCAAAGCCCATCCAAATACTAGTAATTGCTATAGTTTGGAAGTACTAGTAAGATTGAGTTTTAGATAAAATTTTCTTAGGGATTTCCACTGCGACAGCCTTTCTAAACTTTCTTTCCCTCCCCCCACAAAGCTTCCTGATAAATCTGGGCCAAGGCCTTCGGTCTGAAAAAGTACAGGTGCAAGCAGGAAATAATTTTATTTTATTTGTTCGGAATCTGTTTAGTTGTGTGGATAAGTTCTACATTTGAACTTTTGCCTGTAAAAATGTGTCCAGGTTAGGTGTTAAATAACTTTGGTTGTGTTAAGTTGCATTCTGAGGCCATTCCTTATTGATTATCTAGTCATCTACCAAGGTTGAGGTTCACCTCTGTTCTTCTTTTGCTAATATCTTTTGCTTATGGATTTTGTGTATCAGTTTGTGTGTAAGTAATGAGTAAATTTCATAAAATTACAAGTTTCTTGTACAAACTATCCGAAAACGGCAGGTTTTAGCTTCTATCTCACACAACTATATATTTTAGGAGAACTTGTGTGTTGTGTCACAAAACTTGATACGGGGTTGCCCGATCTTCACTACGTAGGATCAAGATACTCACAAGCTCACTTGATGAACGCTCTGATCCCTCACTGCCAAATGCAATGAGCTTGCAACTCTTTGATTCGCCAAGATCACACATGTGTTGAACTTCACGGGCACTAAGTGAAGTATATCAAATCTCCCAATTCATAGTGGAAAGGCGGAACAATCTTTAGAAAAAATCGCCCAATATGCAACGAGGAAGAACAAGCGAAGAACACTTAATAGATGCAAAATAACTATCTTATTAATCTAGTGTCTAGTCTTTACAATAGAATACATGTGAATCAATAAAGAAGAGAGGGAGCCGTAACACTCCTGGATTTGATTCGGCCGAAGGCCAATCGAACGAATCAAATCCATACAAGTAACCAAACTATTGAATGAATCAAAGCCAATACAACAGAATCCGGTTTTAAACTTCTTCCAAAGACTGAACCAGTTTTCTTCTCTGTTACTACAGCGGCGAGCTCGGTACTGTTCCTATAGCGCTGAACTCCGTGCTGGTCCTCGGCATGGTTTCTGTAGCACTGAACTTAGTTCTGTAGCGCCCCACGGTCTCGTGTAAAATTTCTTTGACATCTTCATACCTGATAACAAACAAACACCCGCTATTAAGTAACATACAATTCTCATGTAGGTAAGGAAACTGATGAATGAGAAGATTCATCTGGCAATATTTAACATGGCTCAATAATTTGCTCCAATTAAATAATATATATAATAGGAAAAGTGTTCAGCATGGTTGTATTTGCATCAAAACTACATGTTTTAGAGTTGACTGTTTCTTGTAACAGGTCGAATAGTGTGGGCTCACATGGCAGCCTAGATGCCTTCATTTCCCGTTTTACTCGCGTCGGAATTGCCATGTGGGTCCACACTGTCATACTTATTAAAAAAACGCTCAATTCTAAAAATGTAGTTTTGTGACACATGCTCTTCTTAAATCTTTAGTTTTGTGAAATAGAAGCTAAAACCTGTAATTTTCTGATGGTTTGTATAAGAAAACCTATAGTTTTGTGAAATTTAATCGTAAGCAATTGAATGTGCAGTGCAATGCAGCAGCATCACATGCTTTTTGGCTTTTTATATGAAGTTTTATATTTAGAAGAATAAGGCATGTGCAGCCATATTCTGTGAGGTGATTCTACCTTCTAAATTATTGGGCAGAAACATAACTTAGTTGTACAAAATTCATAATGCACACCCATGCTAAGTTCTAGTGAGAATATTATATTTATGATTTTGTGATAAAATGATGCAGCACATTTTTAGACTTCTTAGTTTATCATATCAAATATTTATTTTTGCTTTTCTTCTTTGTTTCGGGATTCTACATTGAGTTGCTATAGGAAGAATCAGTAACAGTACTCTGTTGATAATAATAGTTTGTTTAGAAATCAACACAGTTACAACTTATGTGCTTTTCTTATGGTTTATGATGTATATTTAGGCAGGAGCAATGCTTGGAGATTCGTTTCTTCATCAATTGCCACATGCTTTTGGTATATTCTTTAATACATTCTGTGGTTTTGTTCATTCTTTATCTTTTATTTTCACATTCATAATTTTTAAATTTGTGAGAATTGATTTGTGCTCTACTAGTTGCTGTATTCATCATCAATATTAAATGGCGTCATTTAGTATACTGTTTCCATATCAAGTGAAGTCATACCTCTGTCCCTATTGGTTTCTCAGGGCCATAATATATTCTGCCATATTTCCACTAATAAAGGAGGGATCTTGGAGCATAACAAATGGGTGGATTTTGCAAAGGGCCTGTATGATGATCAAAATGTTCTGTTTCCAACCATCTCTTGCCCCTCATTTTTTGTGACAGGTTATTAAGCTGAAGTATTGAACTTTGGCTAACTGCGTGATTTGTTGCCTATGCTAACACAACATCGATAATTGGATGACCTCTTAATAATTTTCACTTTTCAGAGATAAGAGTAGCAGATTTTAACTATTGTATTTTGGGTATTGCTTCTATGCACTCCTAAAAAGCGAAATGCACAGCTTTTAAAACACATCAAGGGCCTTGCATTTCTATGTTCCTTTTTTTTAGTTCTGTTACTAACCTTTGCTGCAGTACCATCACCTCATTTACGGTGTCAAATCTTCATTACTCTTATTTCTCGCTTGCACTAATTTTCTGTTGCTAATCAGGTGGAGGGCATTCTCATTCACATGATCATGAGGATCACAGTCATGATCATGAGCATGCACATGCACACTCTCTGGAAGATCTTTCTGTCGGGTTGTCTATATTATGTGAGTATACCCCCACACATCTAGTCGAAGGGTGTTTTCTTTGATGAATTTTAATTGTTAGGCCTTTCAGTGTAACAATTGTTGCAGTCTACAGATACCCTTTCTTGATTAAGTTGTTTCCTACTATTTCTCAAAGCCAATTTTGTTGTTTGTTAGTTGTTACTGCCTGCCAGCTGGACATGCTCAATTCTGTTCAGACATTATTCATATTCATTATTGCCCTTTAATAATCTTGTATAAATGAAAGGAACTTATTAGACCATTTTGGGGCTCTGAAGTCGTTGATCTGTTTTTTATTTCCATGCTACTAACTTCTAATGCTGTTGTAATCCTTGAAACTTTCAACTATTTCATGCAGTTGGCATTGTATTGTTTTTTGTTGTTGAGAAGATTGTGAGGTATGTTGAAGATAATTCTCGAAAAGGGCCCCAAAGCATTGGTCATGGGCACCATCATCACCACAAACGACATGACATTAGTGATAAAGCCTTGTCGAATCACACAAAAAGTGAGGATAAAGACATCGATCAAGCAGAAATAGAATCTTTGGACGATTACGCAATTGGAAAAATTGATGATGGAAGTCATCATGAGTCGAAAGCTACTATACGTAAGGTACATCTAACTCTGGTTTGGATACAAAACTGTGAAGCTATCCGATATGTTTTCCCCAAGCCTTCAGTCTTCAAACGTTGCATGATTACTTGTGTATTTTGTATTGTTCATTAACTTTTCACAAAGTAAGAAAGACAATAGGATGTTGGCAAGATTTTTGTGAGCAAAAATAGTATGGACAGAAAAAGGTGCCTGGAAAATTTAGGAGGAAACTTACTAAAATTATTTCAGGGAGCGAATATTATGTAAAGTTGTGAACTCCAAAAAATAGCAAGAACATTTGGTTTAGCTAAAGACATGCTACCTGGCCACACTTCGCCAGACATTTTCTGGAAAAATGCAGAACACAAGTGCACATTTAATTTTTGGCAGACAATCGTTGCCACAAGTATGGGAAAACAATAAATCTATGATAGGTGGACCACAGGGCTAAGAAAGTGTGGTGTGCCACAACAGTGGTAGCAAAAAGAAAGTCAAACTTGCAAATTGTGGCAATGAAACAAACAGCTGAAGGGCAAGGGCCACCTATTTTGCCACACTTTGTTGCTCCTTGGGTTTAAATAGGAAATGCATTTAATTAATATATGAAAGACTGGCTCAGCTGAAATGGTGGTTATTGTTTTCTCAGGGCTGATTACCCTATTTCCCTGTTACTATACCATTGTCTCTTTTTCTGGTGCTTTGCATAGTTAAACACATCTACGAACTTTATCAAATTTTAATCTTGTAGTGCATCATAATTTCCTATAATGGTGTTCTTTGCCATAAGCAGACCATCATTTTTACTTGCAGCTAGGCATGCTGAACAAATGTTCTTAATATATGATACGCCTTGTGTAATTAGTTCACTAGTTAGTGCCCAGTTCTTATTGGTACATTTCCATTTTTAACATTAAATGGTTTTTTATGGATTTGCTAACGGGTCATAACCGCGGGTTTTTCAAAAAAAAGAAATTTATATGTATTATTAACGACCCATTTTTTCGCAACAAAAAACCGAAAAAAAATGATGTTTTCGTCACCCAAAAACCGGAAAAAATATTTTCGCAGATCGAGTATTTAGGCGACGAAGATTTATAAAAGAAATGCGTCCCTAACGTGCCATCTCTAATAATTTTTAGCCTTTTTACCCTTTTTTCACGGGTTGGTGGGTGATGAGCCTAACGACCCATTTTTTTTTTAACAAACGCAAAAAAAACCGAAAAAAAATGTATAACAAAAAACCTGAAAAAATGTTTTCATCACCCAAAAAACCGGAAAAATGTTTTCGTCACAAAAAAACGCAGATTCATCGAAGGTTTATAGCAACTTATAGATTTGCCAATGGGTCATAATATCGGTTTTTTAAAAAATGTAGATTCGTCCAAGATTTATAGCGACCCATAGATTAATGTAGTGGCGTCCTAACGACCCATTTTTTTAACAAACGCAACAAAAAATCGGAAAAAAGTTTTATCACCCAAAAACCCGAAAAAATATTTTCGTCACCAAAAAGCACAAATTCATCAAGATTTTTAGCCCTTTTTCCTCTAGGCTATTTTTCACGGTTGGTGGTTTTGCGAACATGCATTATTACTCGATGAACAAAAGAACGCCATCTCTAATAATTTTTACCCTTTTTTCTCTGGAGAGACCCATTTTTTTATTAGGCTCGACAAAAAGAAGGTTGTCATCTCTAATAATTTTTGCCCATAATCATGGTTTTTTTAAAAATTTTCCTCTAGACTATTTTTTTATGGTGGGTGGTTTTGAAAATAAAAATTATTTTTTTCGCTATTTTTCAGCGCATGCTATTCGAAATTAACCAAAGAAGGTTGTCATCTCTAATAATTTTTTGCCTTTTTCCTCTAGATAATTTTTTTTCGAAAGATGCGAAATTACCTACCTAGTTGAACTAATGCACACACCACACCTTGTGGTGCTGACTGCTGAGCATTAGTGCTATCAAGGCAGGATCTATTAGGCTACCTCAAAATACACATTATTAGCCCTTTGTACTAGGATATAACTTCTGATGTTGTCACGGTGGTCACTGACTTAGGTGTGCTAGCATAAGGGAAATATATGATGATGACTCTCAGTTGGAATTTTAATGTCATCTTATTGGAAGTGATTATTTGTACGCAGATCGACGCGTACCTGCAGATCCAACAGGGTTAGAAGGATTACGCATAGAAACAATTCATCAGTACTGTTTCATTTGTCTGTGCCACTTACAGCGGGTATAGCAGGGTAATCCTTGGCCTGCATGTGACAGAGAGATCATTCCCCCACCTCACCAAAAAAAAAGACCGTTTAAGAAAGAAATAATTGAAAATTTGCAACTTAAAAGATTGACCATTTGGATATGATGTCACTTGAGCCAATGACATATAGGATTATCTGAGCCAATGAAATATAGATTCAGTGACAAATATGTTTGAAGTGGCAAATATCCAAATATCTTGTTTAAGAAACGATCAACCAAACGACCATAAATCGCAAGGAGATACCCCGCGATGGAGTGGAGGTGGCTGATGAGCTCCCATGATTCGCCCATTTTCTCTCCCGATCAATCTATCGTGCTCAGCCCAGACCAAGTGCTCAGCCCCGATCAATCTATATGCCAGATCGATCGATGAGCAAGCGTCTTGTTGAGCGTTGAAAGACAAGACCACGGAGAGAAGCAAAGTCTATTCGATCGATGGGGACACCAGGAAGATTCGTCCGATATGGGCAACGGAGTAGGCTAGGAGCAGGTTTTATACCAGCTAGTGTGGTAGCCGTAGGTGGCGCGCAATGGCATCGGATGCTTAGCTTGTGCGTGGCGTCCAGGGATTTCTTTTGATCAGGGAACAACATTACCCGACTAGAGCAAGCAAGAGAACATGTATATCTATATCGATTTAGATCGGGCAGTTGGTGAAATCATAGTGCAACCTAACTAAAAAAAATTTCAAAAAATTCTGAAAAAAATCATAGATGTACATCTCAACACACCCCATCTACATATAAAATTTCATGATCAAATTCGTCCTCTGCTAGAAGTTACAAAAAAGACAAAGTTGATCATGAGCGAGAACTGTTCCTGTTCATGATCAAGTTTGTCTTTTTTATTACTCTAGTATAAGATGAATTTGATCATGAAATTTTATATGTAGATAGGATAAGTTGAGATGTACATCCATGATTTTTTCAGAATTTTTGAAACTTTTTTAGATGGATTACAAATGGTTTCACCAACGCATCTGATTGCATGTGATATTTTTCCATCTATACAATCCATATAAATAAAAATAATCGATGCTATTTAAGCCAATTTCTTCATTTTAAAGGTAAAAAACTCTCTCAATAATTCTTAAAAATAAATCTCACATTAATAAAAAAAATGAAGGATCTCCACCATCTATTTTTGACAGAGATAGATTATAACCATAGAGATTAATAAAATATATCTACAATTTTTTTCAGATTTTTTCACGACTTTTTTTTGTTGGTGTGCATGGTGTGTGCAGGAGGCTGCAAGCTTGAGGATATGTTCTTAAATAAGAGTCGGCTCTTTTCTTTCTCCTCTTTTCTAACTCTTCCACATAAGACAAAACTGATATGTACATACTAAAAATAAGCTAAAATAATCTTATTATACATACCTTAAGAGATGCTTCAGCGCTGCACCCACCGCTCCGCGAGAGCTTGTTAGCTGAATATATATTCCCGAAACAGTAGAAGTACCATAGGCGAAGCGGCTAGCACACCTACCAACATGCCGCCATGATGGTGTACGCCATACCACGATCAATCTGAATATTGCGCCAAAAAAAAAGCGTCGCCAAGAGAGTAGAAAATTGTAATACTGTTAACTCTACCTTGCAAAAATAGCATCAAGAAAGACATAAGCTTTTATATATTTTTATAAAAGTTAAATAAATATTAAAATATAAATAAATGATAGATGATTTTTATTAAAACATGAATAAATGATATATGATGATAACTTACTTTTTTTTCAAAAAAATTGCCAAAAAACTAGCATTCATTAAATAAGTAAACAACAACAGCTGATCTATAAGGCTATTCTCAGTGCTAAGTTTTATTCTCGGTTTTCAAAGGTGCCATGTCATCTAAAGAGGTGTGGACTGATGAATGAAATAAGGACTCCCAGTGCACAGTTTCATAGGCAATCAATAGCATTTACTGCTTGGATGGTGTTGTGAGTGAAATGAAACGATTTTGTCTCTAGTGCAAGTTTCAGATCATTTCATTTGCGTTGAAAACAGTGACCGACGGATTTCATCCCTATGAAACTTTTTTGCTCTCTCCTCTTAATTAGTTTGCTAAATCATCAATTTTACTCATGTATCACAGTATTTAATAAAAATAAAACCCATTTAAAATCCTCACTAGAAATGGCCTAAATGCACATCTCACACACCCGCATTTCAATTTTCAAATGGCTCCACGAGCAGGGGCGGTACTAGGGGGGTGCCGGGTATGGCCCGGCCCCCCCCCAAAATTTTGTGAAGTTGCGTAAAATCATCTTTTTATTATGCTAAATTTGTTTATTTAATTGGTTTTGATTTTGGTCGTTTGGGATTTTTAAGACTTTAGAACTATTTATATTGTGCTTTTAGTAAATTTCAAATATATGTGTCAGATTTACGATATTATAAAATAATTGTAAAAAACTACAGAATTGTACGCGTAAAATGTGCACCCAATAAAAAATTTCAGTTTTGCCACTGTCCACGAGAAACATGCGTCATCCTGCGCCTCGACCAGCCGAGCTAACTCGGCTCCTCGATAACTTGTCTTTTTTATTTATTTTAATATTTATATAGTTTATGTTAGAGGACGACGTATGGAGTACTGCTCAGCTCATAAAGTAACGGAGAAAGAAACGAGAAAGCAGCAGCAGCTAGGCGGTTGTTGCTCGACTGATGCACTTTGCAATGTTTGCAACTTTGCATATGCTGTTCTTCCTTCTTTCCCCAACCTCTGACCAGTGAGGCAGTGATCCCCAGTCAGTCGTCCAATTCGATCATATCAATCCTGTTGCCGTCTTCAACCAGCTCTCTCTTGTGATCCTGCCTTCTCGTCCCCTCTCTCTCTCTCACACACACACATCGAAGTACTCCACAGAACACTTGCTTTCCACTGACACAAAGCGTACGGGAAGCTTCCGATTTCCTTGTCCGAACCCCAAAGCCCGATCCGAGATTCAGCAGACCGCGCATGCGGTAGCAAACCAAATTAGCGCTAATTATTTTTTTCCAGTTAATTGGGTGGTAATTGTGATTATAAATATAAGGGATTAGTAGTAGATCAGATGGACGTGGTCACCTTCGGTGTGGTAGTGGGCATAGTCGTCCTCCTCTTCGTGCTCGTCCTCGTCGTCACCATCGAGGGCACCTGCAAGCGCTCCTCCTCCTAGACCGCAACGCTCTAGCCCTGATGCGCCGCGGCGTCCTCTTCCTGCTCTTCCTGGGCGCCGCCGGTGCCGGCGCCGCGGACTCCGAGGCGTCCTCCTGCCCCTTCCACAGCCACGGCGAGCCCCACGATTGCCATGCCCACGGGCACAGCTGCGGCGGCGGTGACTCCCACCGCGAACACCACCAACACCATGGCCACGTCCACGGTCACGACAGCGGCGAGATCCAGCCGCTGCTTCCGGAGGAGCTGGCCGAGGAGGCTGATCTCGAGCTCGACAACGTCGGCCACCTCCACGACCACCACCATCACCACGACCACCACCGCGACCACCACCATGGCCACGGCAACTTCCAGCCCGAGGCGTCACCCATGGGTTGGGCGATTTTCTCCCCGGTTTTGTTCATTTTGCGCGAACGTTGCGATTTCTATGCGTGATTTGCTCCTTTGCGATTGTGAAATTTGGCGATTTGGTTAGGTGTGTGGTTGAGTGCGATGGGTTGCTCTCTGCAGGTCAGCATGGCGTCGCTCGTCTGCCTCGTCCTCCTCCCAGTAATCTTCTGTGAGTGCCCCGCTTTTTGGCTCGTTGCAATTTGTTTTCTGATTATACGCGTGCCTTTGTGCTCACGTTCTGATTGTTGTTTCATTTGCATTTTGCAGTTCAGGGGAAACCGTCGAAGGCCATGGTGGATTCACTTGCAGTGTTCGGGGTAGGTATGGATTTTGCAGTTGTTAGATGTTATTTTTATTTTATAAAAAAACTAGAAAATAGATCCGTGTCTGCAATTCACTCGAGTCTGAACTAGTTGGCTACATATGAGAACTGGAGTCTACATAAATTCCCTGTTACTTCCCAATGAGTAATGCAGCTTGAAATAACTTTACTGCAAGGTAATTTAGGTGAGCTGTTATTCTTTCAATTTGAAACCAACAAATGGTCATATATGTATCAATTAAAAGTCACATCTCGTCTGGGATGATACAGATTGTATATTTAGACTTTTTAGTACGGGCATGGAGTAATTCAGTTCATGCTCCTAGGGAGTTTGTTTAAAAATTAGTGAAATGGGTCTATGTTTTGAAATGTGGCAACTCAGCCCATCCAAATACTAGTAATTGCTATAGTTTGGAAGTACTAGTACGATTGAGTTTTAGATAAAATTTTCTTAGGGATTTCCGCTGCGACAGCCTTTCTAAACTTTCTTTCCCTCCCCTCACAAAGCTTTCTGATAAATCTGGGCCAAGGCCTTTGGTCTGAAAATGTACAAGTGCAAGCTGGAAGTAATTTTATTTTATTTGTTCAGAATCTGTTTAGTTGTGTGGATAAGTTCTACATTTGAACTTTTGCCTGTAAAAATGTGTCCAGGTTAGGTGTTAAATAACTTTGGTTGTGTTAAGTTGCATTCTGAGGCCATTCCTTATTGATTATCTAGTCATCTACCAAGGTTGAGGTTCACCTCTGTTCTTCTTTTGATAATATCTTTTGCTTATGGATTCTGTGTATCAGTTTGTGTGTAAGTAATGAGTAAATTTCACAAAACTATAAGTTTTTTGTACAAAACATCAAAAAACGGCAGGTTTTAGCTTCTATCTCACAGAACTACATATTTTAGGAGAACTTGTGTGTTGTGTCACAAAACTTGATACGGGGTTGCCCGATCTTCACGACATAGGATCAAGATACTCACAAACTCACTTGATGAACGCTAGTTGATCCCTCACTACCAGTGCAATGGGCTTGCAACTCTTTGATTCGCCAAGATCACACGTGTTGAACTTTATGGACACTAAGTGAAGTATATCGATCTCCCAATTCCCGTGGAAAGGCGGAACAATCTTTAGAAAAAGTCACCCAATATGCAACGAGGAAGAACAAATGAAGAATGCTTAATAGATGCAAAATAACTATCTTATTAATTTAGTGTCTAGTCTTTACAATAGAATACATGTGAATCAATAAAGAAGATAGGGAGCCGTAACGCTCCTGGATGTGATTTGGCCGAAGGCCAATCGAACGAATCAAATCCATACAAGTAACCAAACTACTGAATGAATCAAAGCCAATACAACAGAATCCGGTTTTAAACTTCTTCCAAAGACCGAACCAGTTTTCTTCTCTGTTACTACAGCGGCGATCTCGGTACTGTTCCTATAGCGCTGAACTCCCTGCTGGTCCTTGGCACGATTTCTGTAGCACTGAACCTAGTTCTGTAGTGCTCCACAGTCTCATGTAAAATTTTTTGACATCTTCATTCCTAATAACAAGCAAACACCCACTATTAAGTAACATACAATTTTCATGTAGGAAAGGAAAGTGATGAATGAGAAGATTTATCTGGCAATATTTAAGTTGGCTCAATAATTTGTTCCAGTTAAATAATATATATAACAGGAAAAGTGTTCAGCATGGTTGTATCCGCATTAAAACTACATGTTTTAGAGTTGACTGTTTCTTGTAACAGGTCAAATAGTGTGGGCCAACATGGCAGCCTAGGTGCCTTCATTTCCCGCTTTACTCATGTCGGAGTTGCCATGTGGGTCCACACTGCCAGACTTATTACAAAAAGCGGTCAATTCTAAAATATAGTTTTGTAACACAAGCTCTTCTTAAATCTTTAGTTTTGTGAAATAGAAGCTAAAACCAGCAATTTTCTAATAGTTTGTATAAGAAACCTATAGTTTTGTGAAATTTAATCTTAAGCAATTGAATGTGCAGTGCAATGCAGCAGCGTCACATGCTCTTTGGCTTTTTATATGAAGTTTTATATTTAGAAGAATAAGGCATGTGCAGCCATATTCTGTGAGGTGATTCTACCTTCTAAATTATTGGGCAGAAACATAACTTGGTTGTACAAAATTCATAATGCACACCCATGCTAAGTTCTAGTGAAAATATTATATTTATGATTTTGTGATAAAATGATGCAGCACAATTTTAGACTTCTTAGTTTATCATATCAAATATTTATTTTTTGCTTTTCTTCTTTGTTTCGGGATTCTACATTGAGTTGCTATAGGAAGAATCAGTAACAGTACTCTGTTGATAATAATAGTTTGTTTAGAAATCAACACAGTTACAACTTATGTGCTTTTCTTGTGGTTTATGATGTATATTTAGGCAGGAGCAATGCTTGGAGATTCGTTTCTTCATCAATTGCCACAAGCTTTTGGTATATTCTTTAATACATTATGTGGTTTTGTTCATTCTTTATCTTTTATTTGCACATTCATAATTTTTAAATTTGTGAGAATTGATTTGTGCTCTACTAGTTGTTGTATTCATCATCAATATTAAACAATAAAAGAGATTAGGCAAGAAAATAAAATGTAAGGTTTAGGGAAGTGCCGTCGATCGATCCAGTGATGAAACGTCTGGCTCATTAAGGTACAGGCTTGTCTGGAACCTAGGCAGGCGCCTCTAGATAGTTTGGGGGTTCATCATTCGGCGCTTCTAGACGTACCTAGTTCGATATGCGGGTATCGTTATTATTTTAGGCTCAGAATGACCGAAATACCCCCAAGGCCAGAAAGGAGCAGTAAAACCCTAGGGGCATCAAGGTCATTAGCCAAAAGTGCCAATGCTATAAAACCCACCGAGCCAGCCAACCAGAGGTCGCCAAGCTTTCTGTTCCCATTTCTCACAACAAGCCGAGCCCACAAAGCATCAAGCAAAGCATCCGGTGTTCCTTGTTCCCCTTTAAGAACACAACAAGCCACCAGCACCAACCTCCGGTAGAAGCAAGGAGGAGAAGGAGAGGTTCGAAGAAGGAGAAGGCGGCGCCGAGAAGAGAGGCGGCCGCATCGAAGAAGGAGGAGATGTTGAGGTGTTCATTGGTATGCCACAGTTCTGGACCTTGACGAAGCAGGACGAGGAGGTGGCGCTGGCGGTGTACGCCGGATACTTGGCGATGCAGCGCATGCCGTGGGTTCTCGGCAGCGCCCCAGGAATTAGGTTTGTTGGCAACTAAACGTGCCTTTTCTGCATGGCTTTCTTCTTTATTTATAGTTTGCTGGAATAACAAAAGGAGATGGACTCCTACCTAGTTACGGTAACGTAATTAAGGACTATACTAGGAATAACAAAAGGAGATGGACTCCTACCTAGATACGGTAATGTAATTAAGAATTATACTAGCTTGGCCTTATTTAGCCCCAAGGATCAGGCCACAGGCGGCCCTTTCTTCCCCTTTTTATAATAAACCCTATCAAGGCCCTAGCAGTACTCCCGCTCGACTACCGGCTTGTCCTCAAGTCGGAAATCTGAATAAGAATCTTGGGAGAACAAGGGCGATACATCCATGTGCCGTCATCTTGATTCACTGTCCATTGAGCGAGGAATTGATGATTTCCTTCATAAATCGTTGGGCGAGAAGACGGTGTGGCGTGTTAAGGCCCATAACATCTAGGGCCCATACTATGGCTATATATATTCATGTCAACCTATTGGAGGATTAATCTGCTCAATTCCTCAGGTTTGTAACATGGTATCGAAGCGAGCATTAGGGTTAGGATTAGGGTTAATCTAATCCCTAATCAACACATTATCCAATCAGCGTCGTCTGTGGGCGTATTTTTCCTTGCCGCCATCTCGTCGTCGCCGTGTGCATCTCCCGTGTGCACATGTCGTAGTCGCTCGTGGTGATCGTCGCCATCTTCATTCATGCGTTAGTCGTCTTATTGCGTCTCCGCCGCCGTCGTACTGCGTCGCCGGTCTTCATCAGCGTGCGCGTCTTCTTCGCGGCGCCGTTAAATTTTCTTATTTCTTTGGTCTTGCCGTTACAGCGACGCCCGATCGCGTCGATCGACTCACTGCGT
The DNA here is from genome assembly GCA_036346375.1 of Guadua angustifolia. Taxonomy (NCBI): domain Eukaryota; kingdom Viridiplantae; phylum Streptophyta; class Magnoliopsida; order Poales; family Poaceae; genus Guadua; species Guadua angustifolia. The sequence continues at coordinate 19,353,452 of CM070515.1, forward strand.
CTTCTCCAACAGTGGTCTTTGCGTCGTTCTTTGCTTTCGTGCTTAGGTGCTTTCTTTTTGGTCTCCAACGAGCACTACTTCATCTTCTTGGCAGCGATAACTTCGGTTCTCTCTGTGAGCCTTCCGATATTGTTTGTTTCTGCGGTTCAATATGTCACACCTCAATGCAATTGCTATCAATATCACTCTTGATGGTCAAAATTATCGGGAATGGGCATTTTACGTGGAAGCGCATTGCGGGGTTATGGTTTAGCTTTTCACTTGACTAGTGATCCTCCCGCACTTAAGACCGATGGTAGTAATGCTCTTGAACTTCGAACTTGGGAAATCAATGATGGAAAAGTGATGGCTGCCATTGTCAATAGTGTTAAGCAATCTATGATTATGAGTCTTTCTCCCTTTAAGAAAGCCAAGGCAATGTGGTCCTATTTGCAGCAACGATATGTTCAGGATAGTGGTGCTCTTCTTCATACTCTCATGCAAAGAATTCATTCAATTGAGCGAATGATATGTCCATAGATGAGTATAATTACGCCTTTGAAAGTATAATGGGACCATTGCTCTCTATGGTACCTCGATTACCTGACGGATGGTTGTCCCGCACACAAATTCATTGAAAAGTTTCTTACATATCGTTTTGTCATGGGAGTAAGGGCTGATTTTGAGTACATTACGTACTGCGGTTACTTCATAATTCTTCTCGTAACCATGGCTCGAGCTTTATCGATTTAATTCTTGAAGAGACTCGTCTCAAGACTATGTCAGTTAGTAATATGACAGTATCTCACAGTGTGCTAGCGGCCTCTCAGAAGCTCAGTACATCAAGAGGAAAATCTTCAGAGCCTTGTGAGTTTTGTCAGAAGACTGGTCATCGTTCAGAACAGTGTTTTGCTAAATATCCAGAGAAGTTGGCTGAATATCGTGCTCGTCGTGCTACTCGTGGGCGTGGCACAACTTCTACCCCTAGCGGCTCTGTGTCTGTTGCTGCTGTCTCATCTGTTGGTGCTTCTAAGTCTTCTTGGGTTCTGGATTCAGGGGCTTCATTCCATGTGACATCTGACCAATCCCAGTTGGTTTCTTGCAAGCCGGTCTCTGATGACACTACATTCCAAGCGGTGATGGTACATCTGTCATATCACTCATCGAGGTTCACTTTGCAACTCTCATTTTTCTGTACCAACTGTTTCTTTTGCACCTCAGTTATCCATGAATCTTCTGTCAGTTGGTCAAATTGCTGACCAAAACTGTTTTGTTGGATTTGATGACTCATCTTGTTTTGTTCAGGATCGTCGAAGCGGGACTGTGATTGGGACTGGCCATCGCCGTAGAGGTTCTCCTGGCCTCTACGTTTTGGATACCTTGCGCCTACCTTCTTCTGCTAGTTCTATTGCTCGTGTGTCCTTGGTTGCAAATCATCCGCCTCTTCCTTTGCCAAGTGGCATCATCGTCTAGGTCATTTATGTGGCTCTCGTTTGTCCACACTCATAAATAAAGGTTGTTTAGGTCCTACTTCTATTGAGTCTAGTTTTCATTGTAAGGGTTGCAAACTTGGCAAACAGATACAACTTCCATATTCCTCTAGTGTATCTCATTCATTAGGCCTTTTGATCTTATTCATTACGATGTATGGGGTCCTGCACCTTTTGCTATAAAGGGTGGTCATAAGTATTATGTCATTTTATTGATGATCATTCTCGATATACTTGGATTTATTTCATGAAACATCGTTCAGTTGTGCTCTATTTACCGATCTTTTACTCGCATGATTCATACTCGATTTCTACTCCTATTAGAGTTTTTCGTTTCGACTCGGTGGTGAGTATTTATCGACATTTTTCTCCGATTTTTGACCTCTGAGGTACTCTTGCTCGGCTCTCATGTCTGGTGCCCATGCTCAAAGCGGTGTTCTTTGAGCGTAAACATCGCCATCTCATAGAGGCTTTCGAACACTTCGATTGCTTCTTTTGTTCCTACTCATTTTTGGGGTGAAGCCATTTCCACTTCTTTGTTTATCTTATCAGCAAACAACCATCTTCCAAATTGTCGGACAAGTGTCTGGTGAAGTCCTTTTGGTACTTCTCCTAGCTATAGTCATCTTCGGGTTTTCGGATGTACATGCTATGTTTTACTTGCACCTCGTGGCGGACTAAATTATTTGCTTTCGATCGATCGAGTGTGTTTTTAGGGGTATAGTTACGAGCATAAGGGTTATCGTTGTTATGATCCTTCCTCTCGTCGCTCTGGATCTCATATTTGATGCAGCTTGATCGTAGTAGGAGAGACATCCACTTGGTAATGGTGGAATAGAAGTTGGTGGAGTACCCTTAAATGCCTTGAGGAGGGAGACATGGAAGACGTCGTGGATGCGGGGCGTTCTTTGGAAGTGTCAAGCGATAAGCCACCTTGCCAACCCTAGCTGCCACCTGAAATGGACCGAAGAACACAGGCGGCAGTTTTATGCGGGTATGAAGCGCATTGATATCGGCGATGATCTTTGAGGCGAAGCCATACCAATCATAGCATGCAAATTCCACCTCACGATGGCGATGATCATAATATTGCTTCATCCTATTCTGGGCATTGAGGAGATGCCGGCGAGGCTACGCCAGGAGGGCATCCCGCTCAATGAGCTGGCAATCAACCTTGTCAATAACTGATGTTCCCTGTGCATACGGAAGTAAGCTAGGGGCTGGTCGGCCATAAACCAACTCAAAAGGTGTCATCCACAGAGCAGAATGGAAAGAAGTGTTATAACAGAACTCTGCCCACGGAAGCCATCGAACCCACGTAGAAGGATTATCTGCTGCGAGACAACGATGGTACATCTCCACGGTGCGATTGATCACTTCTGTTTGGCCGTCAGTTTGCGGATGGTAAGCCGATGAAGTGAGAGGGTGTGTACCATACCATTTAAAAAGGTCTTGCCAAAAGGCGCTGATGAAAATATGATCACGGTCCGAAACAATGGACTCCGGAATGCCATGCAATCGGACCACCTGGTCAAAGAAGAGGTTGGCGACCATGGGAGCCGCGTGATGAAGCATTGTAAAGGCAAGAAAATGTGCGTGCTTGGAGAGGCGATCGACCACCACTAAGATCGCAGACATCTTTTGTGATTTTGGGAGGCCCACAATAAAGTCCATCGAGACATCCGCCCAAACTTAACATGGAATTGCAGCGGTTGAAGCGGCCAATGGCGAGAAAGCGGCTTTGTTCTGGCGACAAATAAACTTGAAATATATGCTTCCGCCGTCGGCGTTGTCCTCCCAAAGAAGGAACTTACGAGCCGATGTAAGGTCTTATGGGCGCCTCGTGGGTGAGGTCATGGATTTGCCGCCACAATCGATCCACGAGGGTGATGTATTTGGAATGAACAACCTCCCTACCGAAAAAAGTCCATCGTGAACACGCCACGGCGAGGTCTTGTTGCCTTCTTCTTCGATCGTGGAGTCCTTTGGAAGGCCTTGGGAGAAGCGGTGTCAATTGAGGCCGGGATGCTGGGACTGGAGGCATCGTTCTTTGGATCTGGATCAGCTCGTAAAATTTGCTTGCCAGCGGTGGGTCAATGAGTCGGCCGGCCGGAAATAGCTGCGTGGACCGGAGTAGGATCAAAAACAGCGACAAAGCATCGGTGACACCATTAAGCTTTACTGGTTTATATTCAGCAGAAGTCATATCCCATGAGTTTACTAAGCCAGTGTTGTTGTGGTGGAGTAACCAAGGCTTGTTCCAGGAGGAATTTGAGACTGGCATGATCTGTGCGCACGACAAAAGGACGACCCCATAAATATGGTCTCCAGTGACGGATTGCCTTGGAGCGGACCTATAAGTTCCCTTTCATATCACGGCTAGCTTGCGGTGACGGTCGACCAAGCTATTTGGTACATGTCATAATGGGATGTCCCTCTTTGAAACCTTGCGCCTATCCATAACGAAGCATCACATTCAACTACAAACTGAACATCAAAGTCCGGTGGCGAAGAACGAGAGCTGATTGGAGGCGTCCTTTAAGCGTTGGAAAGCCTCTCGCCTCTCGAGGTCCAATGAAACCCTTGTCGATGAAGCAAAAGCGGTCGGAGGTCTGCAATGGTGGCATATTCTTTGGATAAACCGGCGGTAGTAACCAGACAAAGGCCAAGCTGCTGCAGTGAGACCGATGTTGAGTCTCATCCTTTGGGCTATGGCTTGAAGTTTGTGGGGTCGTGACTACCCGCCGGTGAGATAATATGCCCAAGATAGAGGACCTCTCGTCGGCAAAAGAACACTTGGATTGTTTGAGCGAGAGCTTGTGGGCGCATAATCTCTCCAATACCCGTTGCAAGTGGTCAAGGTGATCTTCAACGATGCCTTTGTAAATCAAAATGTCATCGAAAAACACAAGAACAAATTTTGGAGAATTCACCCAAGATGGAGTTCATCAGCGCTTGAAAAGTAGACGGTGCGTTGCATAGACCAAAAGCCATGACCAAAAACTCATAATGGCCTTGATGAGTACGGAATGCGGTCTTCGGAATGTCTTCCTCATACATCCGAATCTGATGATATCCTGAGCGTAAGTCCAGTTTGGAGAAAAAGTTTGCACCATGTAACTCATCAAAGAGCTCTTCGGCAATCGGAATTGGAAATTTGTCCTTGACTGTTTTAGCGTTGAGCTCCCGGTAATCAACACAAAAGCGCCAAGAGCCATCCGCCTTTTTCACCAATAAGACCGGTGAAGAGAAAGGGGATCGACTTGGCCTGATAATGCCCTGGGCCAACATCTCCGCGCACTGCTTCTCTATTTCATCCTTTTGCCGATAGGGGTATCGGTAGGGCCGGACTACCATCGGATTGGTACCCTCCTGAAGACAAATCCGATGGTCGCAAGATCGGAGAGGAGGAAGACCTTGGGGCTCCTGAAAGACATCTTGAAAGGAAATCAGGAGATTATTCAATTCGTCTCTGAAATTTGCTGAAGAAGAAGCTGGTAGCACCCTTCTCCGTAAGATGCCCTTAATGGTGACCGTTTGTTGCCATCTTCAAAGACAAACACAGAGTCAAAGTTCGGCGGATCTCGCCTAAGGTCTTGAGCCATTGAACACCGAGGATGACATCAAATCCTTGCAATGGAATTACTAAGAAGGGCGCAAAAAGCACTGCGACCAATGCGAGAACAAATCTGCTTTGCAATTTTACCGAACATGGCAATTGCTCCCCATTGGCTACCGCACTTGTTGGTCCTCCCTGTTTCGGCGATCGTTAATAACTTTGGCGCATATATCGATAAAATTGTGAGTGCTCCACTATCCACCAAACCAAGAAGGCGGCGCATCTCTAATTCAACTTGCATGGTGCTGCACACCAGGGGCCCTTTCAATGCCATGGCCGAGAGGGACGGCTCCTCTGTTTCAGTGTGATCCCCTCGGAGACTTCTTCTTCCTCTTCAAGAGCCTCCAGATAAAACAGGCGTTTGCAGCGGTGTACAGTGTAAACTTCGCCATAATTGTAGCATAAGCCTTTGTACGGCGCTCGCGATTGATCCGGACTCAGCGGGCGATGCGGCGAATCTTTGCTGACGACCGTTCGCGAGCGAGGGATACTGTGAGCTCATCTGTTGCCTCCTGCCGGCGGCGGCCTGTTGAGTGTGGAGAGTGCGTTTTGGTCGCGTGCGTCGTGCTGTGTGCCCTCGAAGAGACCACCCTGGTATGGCCGCCATGCCGTCATCGCACTACCGCACTGGCAGGTGGTGTCGATGGAATAAGTCGTTATCTTTGTTGGTCTTTGTGGTCCTCATGGTAGTTCTTTTCTTTGCCCCAACGGATGACATCTTAGACTAAGACTAGTATCTTTAGGACAGACATTTTAGACTAGCATCTTAGCATATGCTTGGTATACGGCTAGCTATAAATATGTAACCCCAACCCCTCGGGTTGGCAATGGCATTATGTGAAAATAAACGAGAAAATTGCCCCAACTCCTATTGTCATCCTCTCTCAATGAAAGTAAGAATTCAGCTACTAACAATTGGTATCGAGTTTGTTTCTTTCCTGCGACCTAAACATCTCTTGCTCATCTCCTTCCCGCCCTCCTTGCTCTCGGCTAGCGGCGATAACAATTTGTTCTGCTTCCCTTCATCTCTGAACAGACGGCGGCTTCGTCTGAGGCGGCTTCTTCCCTAGCAATGCCCCAGCTAGCGCGCCATGTCGAAGGGCGATCTCGGCCTTCGATGCGCCTCAGCCTTGCAACCGTGAGGCGAGGTTGCATTGCGAAGAGGATCGCCAGCGCAGCAGCGAAAGCTGCGGCGGCAGCAAGCAACAAGCTGCAAAAATGGCTGGCCAGCGCTAGCGGCAAGCAAAGCGGAAGCGGCAGCAGCGGCAGATGGATCTGGCAGCGCGTCTTGGCAGCAAGAGCTCGAGCTCTGCGGCGATAACTCAGCGGCTCTGCCCCTGCCGGCAGCGGCAAACTTAGGGCTCAAAATGGCAAGGAAGCGTATGGCGGTCGTAGCGATGGGCGATCGCGCACCCATAAGAGCGGTGGCAGCCGAACAAGCGGACCAGCATGCTGGCGCTCGGCGGCGATTGGGTCGGCGGAGATCGCGGCCTTCTGGTGGCGCGGCTCTCCTCCCGGACCGTCGATGGTCACCACGGGATCGAGCCATTATCGGGGGCGTCGGTCCGGCGATGGATGGCCTACCCTCACCAAGAACAACTTCGTCGAGTGGGCATGCGGTGATGCGGTGCGGCTCGGGTGCGGCACATGTGGGAAGTAGTTGATGCGGCGGCGTCGATTACTACGAGGATCGGTATTTGGATGCCCTCATGCTGCGATTCGCGAGATGCGGTTCTCGCTTTCCATGGCGCCAAGAGCACTGGGATGCCATCGGCTGCAACGCGCGGCGGCGGCGCCGCGCCGCAAGACCACCTGCGAGCGCCGCAAGGAGTGGGAGAACACGCCTTCAAGCGGTGAGGGCGTTGATGACTTTGCTCTCCGTCTCAACACTCTGCTGCGAAGATGGTGCGGTTCGGCGGCGACACCTCTGACGAGGAGAGCCGTCCAAAAGCTTTTCCGTTGCATCACGAAAGTACAAGCGGATCGCTCGCTCGTCGAGTCTCTGCTGGATCTCTCCCGATGTCGTCGAAGAGGCGATAGGTCGACTCAAGGTCGTCGGCAATGACGAACCACGCCTCTCTCGGGGCCTATCACCATCGGCGGAAGCGTATCTCACTCGGAAGCGATGGGAAACTGCCGGTGTCGGGAAAGAGTCCTCTTCGCGACAATGACGCGCAGCCTTGAGCAGCGCAAAAGCAGCGTGACGCGTCGGGAAGCGCGAGGGCGTCTGCGAGGTGGCGCCGCGTGAGGCGCCGAAGCGGCGCCACCGCAACGGCTTGACGCGAGGCGACTCTGCGCCAAGAATCTGTGGCAAGCAGCCATTGGACCAAGGAGTGTCGCCCGACCACGGCGTGGCGAGCCCGCGTCGCCTGGTGGAGGAAAAAGAGCTGCTCGCTCCTGCACACGCAAGCATCGAGCTATCTCCGGCGGCATCGCGCGCGCGAATCTCCTCCACCTTGATGGCGAAAACACACGCCTTTCTTGGCGGCAGCTCAGCGGCGACAAGATTGACGGGTGGTACCTCGACCTGGCGCTACCCATCACATGACCGGTTGTGGGAGTTCTTGGCGAAGCTTGACTCCAACGTCCGAGAGCTCCGTCAAGTTTGGGGCGCCTCGGCGTGGAGATCAAGGCGTCGGCTCTGTCCTCTTCACGCCAAGTCACGGAAACCTGGTACGCTCACCGAGTCTACTACATCCGCGTTAAGGAACTCTATCATCGGCTTGGGGCGGTGGATGAGAACGGCTTTCGCGTGGCGATCAGAAGCGAGTCATGAGGATTTGGGATCACCATCGTCGCCTTCTTGCCAAGGTAACCGGATGCATCAATCGACTTTCGTCCTCAGCGTGCGGTGGCACAACCTCTCGCCTTGTTGCTCGTCGGGGCGATGAGGCGTGGCGATGGCATGGCGCCGGGCACCTTCACTTTGAGGCCTGAAGAGGCTCGGTGCCAGCAGATGGTCTGCGACCTCCGTGCCTTGACCACGTGGAAGCGATTCTGCGGCGTCTGCGTGTTGACCAAGACGGCTCCCTTTCCCGGCGGTCGAGCTTAGAGCCAAGGCGGCTCGAGCTGCGTGCGGGAGCACCGAGGAGGAGCGCTACTTCTGCTTTGCTCGTCGACGACCTCTCCCGCTACATGTGGGTGATGGTTCTCGGCGGCAAGGGAGAAGCTGCGGATGCCATCGGTAGCCATTTCGCTGGAGCGGAATCGCGACCGCAAAAGCTGCAGCGTCTTCTTGCTTGAAACAATCCAAGGGCGAATTCACGCGGCTAAGTTCGCGTCGTCTTGTCGCGGATGAGGGCATTAGCGCCACTACTCGCGTCGTCTGACCCAGAAGCAAAAGCAGCGTCGTCGGCGGCGCAAACGAGCGGTTGTGGGGATGGCTCGGGCCCTCCTCAGCGAGAGGGATCTTACATTTTTGGGAGGCGGTGGTGACCGTCTACATCCTCAAGCCTTCGCCCGCCAAGGCTCTCAATGGCGGGGCGCCGTCGAGGCTTAGCATGGCGCAAGCCGTGATCTCACCCACTGGTCTTGGTACGCCTCGCGTTCGTCAAAGAGCTTAGCCCATCGGCAAGCTCGGCAGCGAAGCACTCGAGGGTGTTCTCGGCTCGCGGAGGGCTCGAAGGCCTACCGCATTCTTGACCCGAGGACGGCGTGTGCGCCTGTATGACGTAGTGTTAAGCGAAGAAGCGAGATGGGCATGGGACAAGCGGTGGGCGATGGCTCGACTCCGGCGTACAACGACTTCCTTTGTCGAATCACGTCCCTTCAAGGGAGGCTGGGGAGTGGCGGCTCCTCTTCATCAACATGCCTACCCTAGTCCCCGAGCTTCCACGACTCGGCGTCATGCTCTCCGGCCACAACTTGGTTGCGGCAAGTTCTTCGCCAACACCACCACGGCGAGCAACTCCAGCGCTCCGGCACCGCGGCCTCCTCCGGACACGTCCACTCCGACATCGGCTAGTGTCGACCCACGGCGGTGGAGTTCGCTCTCCGCTCTCCCACGATGAGAGCACCTCGGCGTGTATCACGGCAATGGCCGTGCGGTATCGCCGCGATGGGAACCTTCTCGGCGACCGGTAGTGGGAGGCCCGGTGCCTCGCGATCTGGGGCGCGATTGCATCTTGCGTGTGACGACAGCGAGCCTCGTTCTTTCGCGAGCAGCGAGACATGCGGCATGGCGTGTCGCGATGCGGTCGGAGATGGATGCGGTTGAGAAGAACCGCGCTGGGAGCTTCTTGATCTCCCTCGTGGTCACCGCGCGATCACTCTTAAGTGGGTGTTCAAGTGAAGAGGATGAAGCGGCGCCATCATCAAGCACAAGGCTCGCTTGGTGGCACGCGGTTTCGTCGCGGCGAGGAGGATCGACCGGCGATGCCGCCGCCCGTGTACGCGGATGGAATCGTCGTCGACTTCTCCTTCTTGGCTGCCCGGAAGGTGGCATGTTCATCACATGAGCGTTAAATCGGCGTTCTTAGCGGCGATTTGAAGAGGATCTCGTGCACCGGTAGCGGGGCTTTGAGATTCGGCAAGGAGGGCAGGTGCTACGCTGCGCAAAGGCCCTCATGGCTGCGGCGGGCACCAAGCGTGGAATGCCAAGTTGGATTCCGCTCAAAAGGATGGGCCGAGCAAAGCCCGCATGAGGCGACCATCTACCGGCGGGCAATGGTGGAAGCATACTGCTGGTGGGTGTCTCGTCGGCGACTTGGTGATCACCGGCACCAGGGCGTGGAGGTGGCGATATTCAAGGAAGAGATGAAGGCCACTTTCCAAATGAGTGACTGGGGCCTCTCCTTCTACACGGGATCGAGGTGCACCGGGGCGACTCGAATCACGCTTGACGCCCTCGCCAAGCGTGTCGTTGGAAATTTGGGCTCACAATCGCAACCCAAGACTCACTCCGATGGAGGAGCGGTGAAGCGAGCAGCGACGACCGCAGCGAAGAGGTGGGCCTTCTGGCGATCTGCGGCGTCTTGTGGGAGCCTCAGCTACCTCGTCCACCTGGCCGGATTTGGCTTTCTCCGTCGGCTCGTTAGTCGGTTCATGCAATGACCAAGCGACGAAGCACCAACAGTTGTGAAGAGGATCATCGCTATGTTGCGGGGACTCTCGACCCGGCCTCTACTACCGAGGTGCCACAGAGAGGCACACCTCGTCGACTCTGGCGGCAGCGACCACGGCGGCGACATCGACACTAGCAAAACACGGCGGGATTCTCTTCTTCTCGGCAAGTGCCTCGTTAGGCTGGCGATCGGTTAAGCGACAAGTGGTGGCCTGTCATTGCGAGGCGAGTACATAGCGGCTTCCGCTCGACTCGAGCACTTTGGCTTGCTTCATTGCTTGGTGAACTCCTCGGCGAGAATCTTTGAAGCGGTGGAACTCGAATTGGGCGACAAGTCCGCTTTGGCCACGACAAAGAACCCGTTTTTCATGAGCGGAGCAAGCACATCCGGGTGAGGTACCATTTCATCGGGATTGCTTGGACGAAGAAGCATCAAAGGCGCGTTACATCAACACTAAGGACCCGCTTGCGAACACCTTTCGCACCAAGCCCCTTGGGAGGATCAAGTTCCTTGAGCTTCGCTCCGGGGACGGGATGGTCAACTTTCCCACAAGGCAGCCGGACAAGACATAGGGGAGAATGATGGAATAAGTCGATTGTCTTGTTGGTCTTTGTGGTCCTCATGGTAGTTCTTTTCTTTGCCCCGACGAGGACAACATCTTAGACTAAGACTAGCATCTTTAGGACAGCATCTTAGACTAGCATCTTAGCATATGCTTGGCCTACGGCGACTATAAATATGCAACCCCAACCCCTCGGGTTGGCAATGGCATTGTGTGAGAAATAAACGGAAAATTGCCCCAACTCCTATTGTCATCCTCTCTCAATGAGAGTAAGAATTCAGCTACTAACAGTGTCGACCCGGTTGGGACAGCCCTTGTGAAGCCTTGGCGACCCATGCATCCTCCCTCCGTTCCGCCTCCCTGGCTAGTCCATTGCTTCGCTTGAGTCACGCGGCTGTCCTGCGGACGTCGGCAGCCAAGGTGATGGAGAGTCCCGCCGTATAAGTCTCGATCTGGTCCTCCTTCCCCGTCGTGAACGCGAGCCAAGAGCATTGAAGTCCTACTTTGTGAGTCATCCACCCTGCGTTCTCCTTGCTTCAAATTTACCAAGTCGCCTAAGGGGCAAGCACTGGGGTGGCAAGTGAATCGGAGCAAGAAGGTGTTGTAGAATTCTTCCCACGAGATGGGAACTCTGTCCAGCTCCCAATTATCCAGAACCTCTGGGCCGCCACGAGATGCAAACCGGCCATCTCCACATATTCATGGGGCGGCACGTTGTGCCGCAGCGTCTGGCGTTCGATGTCGTAGCCGCGATGGCGGATCGTCCCGTCCGTCATACTGCGGTAACTCATCCGAGGTGTACGTGGTGCCCCGCGCCGTTTGGCTGGTTCATAGGAATGGTAGTATGCTGTGTGCGTGGTGAAAATCCTGGCCGGGAAGGTGGTAGCGAGCCCTGGGCGCCCAAAACCCCGTCGTGGCGCATCGGCCGACCGTGACTTCGTCTTGGTGCCTGTCTCCACCATGGGACCTTTGCCCGTTCGGATAGGAGCATCTCAGCCATCATCGATTGCAACTCTCCCATCGATTCTTTGGATCTTCTCGATCATTTGTTTCCGTGGTGAGGCGTTCCTCTGAAGAACCCATAGCTGGAGAATCGCCTGAATCTGATACCAATTGTTGATGGTGTTCATTGGTATGCCCCGGTTCTGGGCCGGACGAAGCAGGAGACGAGGAGGTGGCGCTGGCGGCCACGCCGGATATTTGGCGATGCAGCGCCACCGTGCCGGTTCTCGGCGGCGCTTGGGAATTAGGTTTGTTGGCAACTAAGCGTGCCTTTCGCATGGCTTTCTTCTTTATTTATAGTCTGCTTTGGAATAACAAAGGAGATGGACTCCTACCTAATTCTGATAGCGTAATTAAGGACTATACTAGGAATAACAAAGAAGATGGACTCCTACCTGAATACGGTAATGTAATTAAAATTATACTAGCTTGGCCTTATTTAGCCCTAAGGATCGGGGCCACAGCGGCCCTTTCTTCCCTTTCTATAATAAACCCTATCAAGGCCCACAGCAGGAGATGCGAAGCCGGAAGAGGTGACCGAGCGGCTTCGACCAAGAAAGAGACACGCCACTACTACCTCATCTTCCCCAAACACCGACCTCAACTTGACCCTCCATTTCAACAAGAACCACCCGGTACCCTATAGCTCTGATGACGGGTTTCCATGGGTAAACGATGAATCGAGGTTCTAGCCAAGCAATGGGGTAGGATAGGGGTTAGATTGGGTCTTTCCCCGCGGGTTCTCAGTGGGGGGGGATGATCATCGGGGTAGTGTAGTATCTGTTCTTGTTTCCCAAGCCCACCCACGTTCATCGTAGAACCCTCCTTTAAAGCATCAATCAACAAGTAAAAATGCAAGAAAACGAAATGTGGGTAGAAACGGTGGGAGGGAGGAGAATGAAGCGGCACTGAAACGTAAATCGGCCGATGGGGAGGAGAGTAGCCGATCCGGTAGTAGAGGAGCTCGACCAAAATTTGGTCTTCCGCATCCATACCAGCGTCATCTTGAGAGAGCACCAAGGAGGCCGAGTCGGCCGCCCAAGAGAGAGAGCCGAGGCTGCACCGAAGCGAGTGCGAGGCGGGGAGTAGTAGCCGGGAGAGGTAGGGGAGGGAGGCCAAGGCAGAGAGGGACCGTAGAGAAGAGGGGAGAAGCGGTAGGAGGCGGCAGGAGGAAGAGGTCTTGGGGAGGAAGCAGGGAGGAGATCAACCGATCGCACCAAGGCAAGGAAATGGGAGGCGTAGAATAGGTTGTCGGCCAGGGAAAAAGGAGGCTTCGGCCGAATTGGCTGAAGGCCAGTAGAAAAAGAGGAGCTGAGTAGAAATGGAAAGGCAGAAAAGGAAAAGAGGAAGAAAAAGAAAAGATAAGAAAAAATAGAGGAGAAAAAGAAAGAAGAGAAAAAAATGTGGATAGGTAGAAATTCAACTTGCGCCGCGGACCGCGTCGATTTTGGAATCGATTTGTCGGATCGCATAAAAATCGGCAAGTGAACTCATTTAATTTGCGCTAACTATAAAAGTTGAACATCAGATCATATTTGGTTGGACGCCAAGTAAAATGAATAAATAATTAAATGCCTTAGCGTATTTTGCTGTTTCAGGTCTCGACCTGAATCGTCCTACCAGTCAGAACCAAACTACGGGCGAGGCCGAACTAACTAATACTATACCAAGCAAGATTCCTCGATCATCTCTTCTGAAATGAGTTTCAAGTTTTCGTATATTATTCATATCCTCACTACATTGCAAATCTAATTTACAAATGAGAAAATCTAATTTGAAAATGGAGAATGGTGTGGTGGTTTTGAGAAATGATGATTGAAACCGAGTTGCGGTTTGAAATGGTTGTGATGGAGTCTAGGACCCACGAATGGAGTCGTGGGTGGTTTGTTAGAAATATTTATGGTGGGTAGAGGGTGCCGATGAGAAGGAAGTGATGGGAGAGAGAGTTGGTGGGGCCCTCTAAATGGCTAGCATATAAGGTCAAACACCTACACTCGGGCAATGAGCCGTAATTCAGTATCAACCATAGCGAGATAAATCGCTGTCAGAAAAGGTTGTCCTATGAAAGTATTATGATCTCTACATTGGGTAAGTAATTATGGTCGAGTTGGGAAATACCGATATGACCTAGGGGGCGTGAGGTGAGTGTGATGATGAATGTGATGTGATGATGAATGTGGTGATGAAATGAGAGGGGCGGTATATTTGAAGCCCATGGGTACCCCCGGAGCTGCCAGGGGTACAACTATATCTGCGAGTGTGGGAGGACCTGGTGGAGGCTCCCCACTTGAGTACAGGGTTGGAGATCTAATACCGTAGTAGCGATAAACGTTCTGGAGCCTCTGTGGTGGAGGCCGTTATAGGTAAAGTGACATGAACCTGCGCAGGGTCAAAATCTTGAATTCAAACCTGTCTCCAGGATTGGAGGCTACAGAAGCTAAATCTGTCTCATATACGGGTGCTAGTAGTCAATTTCCAAAAATTAGAACTTCCAACCTTTAGAGAAAACTAAAAACCTAATTTTATTAAACCCATATTTGGAGGAAAGGAAGTGGAAGGAGAAAAATCATCATAATACATTCTGCTAACTAATGCTTGCTGAGTACGTTGTACTCACTCTTGTATTTCCCCCTCTTCTAGAAGGAGATCCTGATGGATCAGCCTATGAGGCCGAAGATGAAGGCTACGCTGGGATCAGCCCCAGGATTATTGAGAGAATGGCTCGGAAGGCTACTACCATTCCGACTATTACCAGGAGTATTAAGGGTCCCTACAGGACCTACGATACTCCTAGGAGGTATTTAGTATGTCTAGGCAATAGTTGTAATCTTTTGTTGTACAGGGAAGCACTGTAATATACGATGTAATGAATCCATAGCCCTGTGTGGCTAAGCAATGAATATATGTTCATGCAATCTCTAATTATTGTTTTGCTGTAATACTCTGAACACGGCATAGTAGCTGGTAAAACATTGGATTTTCTAATATTTTGCCGGCGGCTGTGTCGAGATTCGTGTGATTAACCTAAGGGTAATGACAATGCTAATGTTGGTACCCTGAGCTAATTATATGAGTCGCCACAATGGCGTCATTTAGCATATTGTTTCCATATCAAGTGAAGCCATACCTCTGTCCCTATTGGTTTCTCAGGGCCATAATATATTTTCTACCATATTTCCACTGATAAAGGAGGTATCTTGGAGCATAACAAATGGGTGGATTTTGCAAAGGGCCTGGATGATGATCAAAATGTTCTGTTTACAATCATCTCTTGCCCCTCTTTTTTTGTGACAGGTTATTAAACTGAAGTATTGAACTTTGGCTAACTGCGTGATTTGTTGCTTATGCTAACACAACATCAATAATTGGATGGCCTCTTAATAATTTTCACTTTTCAGAGATAAGAGTAGCAGATTTTAACTATTGTATTTTGGGTATTTCTTCTATGCACTCCTAAAAAGCGAAATGCACAGCTTTTAAAACACATCAAGTGCCTTGCATTTCTATGTTCCTTTTTTTAAGTTCTGTTACTAACCTTTGCTGCAGTACCATCACCTCATTTACGGTGTCAAATCTTCATTACTCTTATTTCTCGCTTGCACTAATTTTCTGTTGCTAATCAGGTGGAGGGCATTCTCATTCACATGATCACAAGGATCACAGTCATGATCATGAGCATGCACATGCACACTCTCTGGAAGATCTTTCTGTCGGGTTGTCTATATTATGTGAGTATACCCCCACACATCTGTGTCGAAGGGTGTTTTCTTTGATGAATTTTAATTGTTAGGCCTTTCAGTGTAACAATTGTTGCAGTCTATAGATACCCTTTCTTGATTAAGTTGTTGCCTACTATTTCTCAATGCCAATTTTGTTGTTTGTTAGTTGCTACTGCCTGCCAGCTGGACATGCTCAATTCTGTTCAGGCATTATTCATATTCATTATTGCCCTTTAATAATCTTGTATAAATGAAAGGGACTTATTAGACCAATTTGGGGCTCTGAAGTCGTTGATCTGTTTTTTATTTCCATGCTACTAACTTCTAATGCTGTTGTAATCCTTGAAACTTTCAACTATTTCATGCAGTTGGCATTGTATTGTTTTTTGTTGTTGAGAAGATTGTGAGGTATGTTGAAGATAATTCTCGAAAAGGGGCCCATAGCATTGGTCATGGGCACCATCATCACCACAAACGACATGACATTAGTGATAAAGCCATGTTGAATCACACAAAAAGTGAGGATAAAGACATGGATCAAGCAGAAAAAGAATCTTTGGATGATTACACAATTGGAAAAATTGACGATGGAAATCATCATGAGTCGAAAGCTACTATATGTAAGGTACATCTAACTCTGGTTTGGATACAAAACTGTGAAGCTATCCGATATGTTTTCCCCAAGCTTTCAATCTTCAAACGTTGCATGATTACTTGTGTATTTTGTACTGTTCATTAACTTTTCACAAAGTAAAAAAGACAATAGGAAGTTGCCAAGATTTTGTGAGCAAAAATAGTATGGACGAGAAAAAGGTACCTGGAAAATTTAGGAGGAAACTTACTAAAATTATTTCAGGGAGCAAATATTATGTAAAGTTGTGAATGTTATGAATAGCACTTGTATTCATCAGGAGGCCAATGGGCCAGTATATATACATGTACATGAGGGTATAAAGGGAAAGCCTATATTAGGCAATATCTATACAAGGTATATCAAGATACTGTCTAACACCTCCCCTCAAACTCATGGTGGATCTACAACACTGAGTTTGGATAGGTAAAAACTATGATAGGCTCTAGTTTGTGGCTTCGTGAAGAAATCTGCTAACTGGAGCTCTGAAGGCACATACTGAAGAGCCACAACCTGATCCTGTACCTGTGACCTCATGTAGGAAGCATCAACACCAATATGCTTGGTGAGTTCATGCTTCACTGGATCTCGAGCAATGCTGATAGCACCTGTACTGTCAGATAAAAAATAGCAAGAACATTTGGTTTAGCTAAAGACATGCTACCTGGCCACACTTCGCCAGACATTTTCTGGAAAAAGCCAGAACACAAGGGCACATTTAGTTTTTGGCAGACAATCGTTGCTACAAGTATGGGAAAACAATAAATTTATAATAGACAGACCACAGGGCTAAGAAGGTCAAACTTGCAAATTGTGGCAATGAAACAAACAGCTGAAGGGCAAGGGCCACCTATTTTGCCACACTTTGTTGCTCCTTGGGTTTAAATAGGAAATGCATTTAATTAATTTATGAAAGACTGGCTCAGCTGAAATGGTGGTTATTGTTTTCTCAGGGCTGATTACCCTATTTCCCTGTTACTATACCATTGTCTCTTTTTCTGGTGCTATGCATAGTTAAACACATCTATGAACTGTTATCAAATTTTAATCTTGTAGTGCATCATGATTTCCTATAATGGTGTTCTTTGCCATAAGCAGACCATCATTTTTACTTGCAGCTAGGCATGCTGAACACATGTTCTTAATATATGATACACATTGTGTAATTAGTTCTCTAGTTAGTGCCCAGTTCTTATTGGTACATTTCCATTTTTAACATTAAATTGAACTAATGCACACACCACGCCTTGTGGTGCTGACTGCTGAGCATTAGTGCTATCAAGGCAGGATCTATCAGGCTACCTCAAAATACACATTATTAGCCCTTTGTACTAGGATATAACTTCTGATGTTGTCATGGTGGTCAGTGACTTAGGTGTGCTAGCATAAGGGAAATATATGATGATGACTCTCAGTTGGAAATTTAATGTCATCTTATTGGAAGTGATTATTTGTATGTTTTGACTGTTTGGAGCAATTCTTTTTTAAGAAAATACGAGGATAAGCATTTTAGGACCTCGTGACCAGCTTATAGACTTGATGTCTGATGTGATGAACAGAGGAGCTCTTTGGCCAGTTCCAAAGCAATCGATAGAGAGCCTGTCGATTCTGAAAGGGATCCTGCCCCTGAGAAAGCATTATCAAGTGAAGATTCCTTTGTTTCAAACTCTAACATGGTGTTTGGCTACCTCAATCTTTTCTCAGATGGTGTTGTAAGTCTGTCACCTGAACTGTACTTATGTTTTGTTTTGCACACATGCACATATTTGTATATTAGATTTTCTTAACTTTTTACTAGGTTGGAATTTTGATGGAAGTTCAGACAAAAATGTATGAATAATGCAGCATAACTTCACTGACGGGATGGCTCTTGGAAGTGCTTTTCTGCTGCATGGTTCTGTTGGAGGGTGGTCGAGAACTTTATTTCTGCTAGCGCATGAACTTCCCCAAGAGGTTCTCTTCCTCATGTTAACTGGAATTTCAAATTCACATTCAGTATTACTTTCCTGATGCATTCTAGTATTACTTTCTGGCAGTATCAATCACATGGTATTAGTGCTAAATAGTAATGTGTGTATTTAGGCATCAGTTTATATAACTTAGTGAAATGCTACAATTAATGTTCTGGTGATATTCCGAGATTATGATCCAAGTGCATCAGGTCAGGAAGATAAGAATTTGATGTCACCACTTAATTGTTCATAGTCTCTTGGAATTACAATTATTTCAGACTATGTAATTGGATTGGATGCTCATGCAAATCTTTAGAATATTTATCTGTGATATCATATGAAAAATGTAGATGATTTTGTACTCTGTTTTTCTTGCTAGTGCCTTGATAAGTTCTGTCTGTGTGAAATGTTAACGAAAATGCAGGCCAAGATATATATGAAGGATATGGATTTTTTTTTAAAAAAAAAAGATGAAGGATATACTAGTATGTCACACTAAAATTAATCTTTAGACCTAATTTAATTAGCTAGCTTGATATCTCTAGCTCTCCAAGTCTGCATAAATGGGAAATGGACCTGAATGTTCATCGGTTTGTTGCCCCAGAAGCTGCCTTACATTTTTCTTGATTTTCCTGTGTTTGTTTACGTGTAGGATGCTTTGTTCCAGTCATCCAGTGTTTCAATTGCGAAACAGTTCTATTGACTCATTCAAAACAAGCTCTTACTTAATAATAGTTTTTTTATTTGCTTTTCTGTTAAGGTTGGAGATTTCGGAATCTTGGTGCGCTCAGGATTCACCGTATCTAAGGCCCTATTTTTGAATTTTCTCTCTGCATTGGTTGCTCTAGCTGGAACAGCACTTGACCACTTGTGAGTTCTTTCCTCTTGACCCAAAGGAAAACTACTGTTTTGGATTGAATACTTGTTCTACTACATGTGCAGGCACTGTCTTTGGGAAAAGATCCAGGACATTCTTCTTTAATTGAGGTATGCTCTTTTCTGTTAAATGGAACACCACAGTTTCTCCACAACATAAACCAATTTACTTCCATCCATATTACTACATTATCACCTGATAGAAAAATATATTATTTGTTTACCCTTGATATCTTTCATTGGAACTTATTCGATGCCCGGTATTTCATGGCTTCATGCTTTTGCAGGGATTTACTGCTGGTGGTTTTATTTACATTGCTGTTGCGGGTGTCCTCCCAGAGATGAACGACCAGAAAACAACCGTCAAAAGCTCAATAATTCAGTTGATTTCTCTGACAATGGGAATGCTAGTTGCCCTCGGCATCTCTCTAGTGGAATGATCTGGGTCTGTCTAATGTTGCAGCTTTTGGGCCAATCTGCATTTACACCAAGCTGGTAATTCTTGAACAGCTCCAGCCTGGAAGATGGTTTCTCTTGATATTTTTTGGCTGAAAATATTCTTGAAATTTCGGCAACTAATCATAAGTTCGCTTGCATCATTAGTACCATCAAGCTAGGTGCTTGTAAACATTAATCAACCTTGAACCTTGTATCGTAATTAGATGAAGGTTTACATCACCGTTTTAGGACCTAGTCTGGGTTTCCTTTTGATAGAGCCTATCTGAGATTAATTTAGTGAAACCATGCCAATTCTCTCTCTCTCAAGCTTAGCTTTTTCTTCGGCATGAAGACATCAGAAGCTTCAACTTTCTTAAAATAGGGTTTAACTTAAGATGAGCCCCACATTCTAATAAAAAATACAAAAACCCACCGCTCCTTCCCTAACTTTCGTCTCTCGTTCCATCTTCCTCCTCGACTGTCCCCATCCAGTCCATCTCAATGCCCCTCTGTCTGAGACACGGTGCCATGTTGCCCCCTCTCTTGTCTGCACGCCACCGTGCCACCCCTCTCTCACCATTGTTCCTCCCTCTCGCATACAGATCACAACGGGGAAAATCTCTAGGGGAGTGTTCTCTGATCTTCGATAACCAAAATTTCCCGTCTCTGTATACGGGGCTTAATTTCCTCTATTTCCGATCTCGATGGGTTTGTGAGGGCCTGACGGAGACTAATCCCTGAAAATGCTACATGAAAGATCATATGCTACATGAGTGAATCACTAGAGTAATCGTGTATGTGTGAGTGAATCACTAGAGTAATTCATATTTAACATGTTTATCAATAATGACTTCACATATATTCTTTTTTAAACGGTGCTTCAATGCTTTCCTTCCTATTACAAGTTGTACTAATCTTGAAGCAAGTGAAGGGGTAAATAATCATAATTTATTATTCATTTATGCTTTAATATTTGTGCAAGTGAAAATCATGGAAGCACCTCTCTTCTCTCTTCTTTTTTTTTTCTTTTGAGAATGACCATTTGCTCCCATCTATTAGTGATAACGCGAGGTCGGGGATGAGGAACGGTGGAATGTCTCCGGCCTTACAATCCCCGAGGGGGCAACAATTTTCCCGATAAGCCCCCGTGTGGGGGGAGGGGGATTTCTCAATCCCTATTCCCTAATAGGAGAATTTCCTACCAGCAAACGGGCAGGGGCGGAGCCAAGGGGAGCCGGGCGGGGCCTTGGCCCCCCTAACCAAAATAAGATCCAGTAGATAATAATTAGTAGTAGCTAGTATTAGCAAACAACAAATAAAGGTTTAGTTCATTCCCAACAGCTAAAACTTCTATTTTTCTCAACTTGATGTATACAATGCTTAATTTCTCTTGCTAACTTAACAAATGGACTATATAAAATAGGTAAAGCTTCCTATTATTCAATGGTTGATAGGCTGTTACAATTGGTCATAACTCTTAGGTGTTAATGACAACCCACAGTGAGTATTTTCAACTATGAAACTTGTCAAGACCCGCTTGAAATAAAATAGGAAATGACTTTCTTGACATTGCATGATAGTTTGCATTGAAAAAGAACTACCGGCGAAAATTAGTTCGGATGAACTTATTGACTTATGATCTTCTAGGTAGTCGTAGAACTAAATTTAAGTTAATAGAGATGTAAGTTTCTTATTCTAAAAATATGTCATATTTTCTTGTGGACATATGGTTATGCTATTTTTAAATTTAAATGCATCGATATTACTATGATATTTTTTATGGATCTTGTCGGGATTGGATACCTTGTACCAAGGCGACCATCGGCTTAGCACCAACCGACCATGCCCTTGCGGACAACGCATGCACGCAGGCAACCGTGCACCCGGCCCCAAACAAGCCAGCTCGGGGTCTCGACAAGCGATGTGGCATTAAATGCATGGCGGCTCAAGGATCGCCGCCGGGATCCGCGCCACGGTCGCGCCTTGTGCCACGTCGCGTGGTACGGCGGGTGGCAACCTTTGCTCTCGTCGTCCTCTCTGATGGTCGCCCCTGTAATAAATGATTTATCTCCTGTAATTCCTATAAATACCCCTCCCACGATGGATTGAGGTTGGACCTTCGTACTACGCACACACTTACACAAACGCTTACGGAGTCCTTAGGATCGTTCGGGGCCTCCAGAAAAGCGCATTATAACCCACTTTCGCATACTAGTGCAATCCTTTGGACATAGGGTTATTATCTCCCGTGAGAGGCGAACGAGATAAAACGACCCCCTGTGCCTTACGATTGTTCCATATACCTTCGTTCCATTGCTCGGCATACTCTCAGACGTATAACCCTTGCGGAAAAAGGGGCCCCAAGTTGATCCCTCATTCAACAAGTAAGCTCGGCGGGGGAACCTGTCCCGAATCGTCGGCAATTTGGCGCCGTCGTGGGGAATCGGTGAAGTCATACGCAAGAAATCACGAGGATGCCGAACTCACAAGACAATCGGGACCTCTGCGTCTTCGGCGGCGTGGAGGGCGGCGATGAATACTCGCCCGGCGATAGGCGTGGCGGTCTCAACGACCGGAAGGCCACATCGAGGCAAAGTCTTTCCCCGGTGGGCTGCGGAGCGAGCGTTTCCTCACTTTGCAATCGAATACCCTCGCTCGCGAGGAAGAACATGGCGACCTCCGTGGCGATCGAGCCACTCCCGTCGTCTCGAGCTCGGCCGGGGAACCGGCGTCGACACCACCCGGTGTCGTCTCACGCGATCTTGGTGTTCCGCGGTGTCAACATGGCGGGGAGGAGGGCGATCAAAGCGACATCGGTCCCAAGTTTCTCCCCACCACCGGCCGCGATCTTTGGCGAGACCGCCGGAGTTGTCCCGGCGGGAACGTGTCGTCCACCGCCCGACCCTAAGCGAAGCGGCGCCGGTGGAGATCGGTCTCGCAAAGATCGGCGAATCTCGCTCCCGAACGCGTCTTGCTGACCGCTTTCAAGATCGCCTCCGTCGCTCCCAGGCGCCGCGGCGCCAGCGCCATTGCGGCGATCGTCTTGTGCGCCTCCAAAACTTCTCCAATCGGCGGAACTGGCGACCATGGGGGCACTTGTGGTGAGAACACAGAAAATCTCGCGCCGATATAGGGCTTCGAGGCCGTCTGGCGCTCAAGGGCCGGTGTTTCCGGGACCACAAACACCCTTCCCATGTTCGCTCCGTCCGATGCCCCAGAAGTCCTTTCGGGCGGGCGGAAGCAAAAGCGGTTCGTGAGATGCGGGCGATTCCCGAGACAGACTTCGCGGGCTCGGCGTACCCGGCCGCTTATGAGCCTTCCGAATGCTCTTCCTCGGCGCCGCGTCGGCGTTTTCTCCGCATCAAGCGTGCGCGAGACCGGCCCAGGCCCCGACCGTCGTGATCCCCATTCGCGAGGCGCCGTGGCAGCCCGATTTTGGATCTGCGGGCCTTTTGGCGTCGCCAGCGAGTGGCGTGGCGAAACAAGTTCAAGCCTAGCCACATAGGCGGTTCAGCGGGACCCGAACCGGATGAGTTCCTCTCGATCTACTCCACCGCCATCGTGGCGGTCGGAGAGATGAGAGAGTCATAACCAAATACCTCCCCACGGTCCTCGATGGCTCGGCTGGGGCGTGGCTCTTCAACGAAGAGGGCTCGATCCGCTCGTGGAAGCGGCTTTGCGATGCCCTCGCGCGAACTTCAAAAATTGCTACACTTGCGGGCAATGGCGAGATCTAGCGGTGATCGAGGCGGACAAAAGACCTGCACCACTTTGTCGAGAGGTTCATCAAAGTAAAGAACTCCATCTGAGCATCTCGGACGAGGCGGTCGTCCGGACCTTCAAATTCGAGGTCGCGACGTTTGCTTCACACAAGATTTGGAGATCCACCCGTCCTAATGGCTAGCGAGCTTTTCGTATGGCCGGCCAAGTCTGTAACGCCGGCGAGGCCGTACAATGGAAGAAGATGATCGTGAAGGCAAAATTGCCGCCTCGGTAGAACTGGAGGGCTCTTGAAAGAAAGCGCTCGGGCTCGGTTGAGAAAAAAAACAAAAAAAGAAGCGGGTGTGCAGACACAGTCGCCGCCATCAATCGCCGTCGCCTCGTGCTCGCGGCGGGCTTAGGCGAGCGACGATCAAGCCCGGCCACGCAGCGGCAGGCGACCAAGACCCGATGATCGAGGCGGCGACCAAGGCCGCGGCGACCAAGGTCGGCGGCGAGGCGCAAGCAAAGGCGCCCTCGGGTGTCGGTTTGCCGTACCATCAGCGGCGAGTCACGACCTCCGCAATGCCGAACACAGGCGTGTCGCTGGAAAGGTTCTCTGACGGTGAGGTCCCATGCCCACACTCCGGGGCGGTGGATAACGGCAAGGGCAAGGGCCCGGCGGAGGATGGCGGCAGCGACATGGGATTCGAGGCCCCAAAACCACATCGCCGTTATATTCGGGGCTCCTCGGCATACAAGTCCTTGAGGACCTCAAGGAAAGCGGCGGGAGGTCCGCCACATCACTCACGGCAAACCACCGGTTCAACGGCTCGGTGGTCGAGCTGCCCTCACTTTCTCCAAGGAGGCGCCCCTTGGAATGACCGAACCCGAAGCTCCCGATGGTCGTAAGCCCGACCATCAGCAATGCTAAGGTCGGCCGAGTCCTCGTAGACGGCGGAAGCTCTCTGGACCTCATATCTGCCCGGTCCTAGGCGAGATCACGGGTTCCTCGTTCGAGATCAAAGCATCATTTGTCCGTTCTCTGGATCGTCCGAACGCCGATCAAGCCTGGGCGGATCGCTTTGCGTGGCTTCGAGAATCGACCAACCGGACCGGTGATCAATTTTGAAGTCGTCGACTTCAAGTCGACTCTAACACCATCCTTGGCGGTAGGCCTGTCCAAGTTCATAGCCGCCACGCACCCGCCTACCAATGCACGAAGGCCCTGGGCCAAATGGCGTCATCACCATCAAAAGCGACCACAGGCGGCCTTGAACTCGATGAAAAGCGCTCGACATGGTGATGGTTGCCCAGCCCGCCCCAACGGTAGCGGCTCATTCTCGGCAAAGTTACCCTCGGCCGGAGGAAAACAAAGCGGTCCCTCTCGATGAGGCCGACCGTCAAGGTCTTCCATCAGGTTCTTCCCTAGACCCCAAATAGGAACTTGAGCTCATTACTTTCCTCCGGAGGAGCAGCGGACGTGTTCGCTGGAACCGTCAGACATGCCGAGTCCCAAAGGAAGTAATTGAGCCTGAGCTAACTATTGACGACGAAAAACCCGTCGCGCGAAGCTCGGCGCTTTTCCCGGAGAAGCAAGCGATCATCAGGATGAACTCGACAAACTCCTCAAGGTAAACCGTCGAAGTCAAGCACTTTCGGAGTGGTGGCAAATCGATCATTGTAAAGAAGGGGGCAAGTGGCGCATGTGTGTAAACCACCACGGCCTCGCGCGCCTTTGCCGAAGGACAACTTCTCCTTTGCGCGCATTGATCAAGTCGGTCGGCGAAGCGGCGGAATCCCGGTAATGAGTTTTTGGATGCCTATTCGAGGTTATCACAGTTAAGCTTGTTCCCGGGGCGAGAAGACTTCCTTCATCACCCGTTAAACGCGTTACGCTACGACCATGTCGCCGGTCTGCGAAAGCAGCAGGCGACCTTCGGCGCTTGATCACGAAGACTTTTCGAGACCGGATAGGCGAAACACGGAGGTGTATGTGGATGATATCGTAGTTAGAGTAAGCTCCCCTCGGGTCATGTATTCGACCTCGAGAAACCTTTGTAATCTCGTAGGCATAGAATAAAGCTTAATCTGATAAATGCATTTTTGGGGTAAAGGCGGCAAAGTGCTCGGGTATCTCATCGGACGCGAGGCATCGGTGCTAACCCGAGAAAATCGAGGCCATCGAAAGGATCGCCCTCAGACTCCGTGAAAGAAGTCAAACCCTAACAGGACGTATGGCGATACTGAGCGCTTCATTTCGGTCGATAAGCGGCTGCCTTTCTTTAAAAAGGCGCTCATGATCGCGAGGGCCGTGCAGACGGAAAAGCTAACCGCTCCTTCGAGGAGCTAAGCGGTGCTGTCGGCCCGATCTTGGCCACGCCAAGGTCGGGAGAGCCGCTCCTACTTTACCTCGCGGCGACACCCCATGCCGTAAGCGCGGTGTTGGTGGTAGAGCGGGAAGGGAGGCAGCGTCCGGTATACTACATCAGCGAAGTGTTGAGCGGACCAAAGGCGTTACCGGTCGGAAACTTACGTACTTTCATTGCTCATGGCTTCGAGAAGTTCGCCACTACTTCCAAGCCCACAAGGTCATCGTCGACCGGCTTTCCGCTTAGGAGATCCTAAAAATCCAGACGCCAGCGGCGGACAACGAAGTGGGCCATGGAACTCATGAGTTCGACATACACTTCTCTGCCCTTACGGCAATTAAGTCCCGAGATCTTGGCGAGACCGTAGTGGAATGGGCGAACCCGCCCGACCCACCACGGAGTCTCAAGAACCTCGGGGCGGCATTGGACCATGTGCATTGCGGATCCGAGCTTCTGGCCTTCGAAATTTGGCGTTATCTTGGTGTCCCCTCAAGGGGCCGGTGCAATATGTCATCCATTACGCCGCGCAACCAACAACGGCGGAGTATGAAAACCTCTTGGCAAGACTCTGGCGTGCAAAGCGCTCGAGTCAAATGCCCCAGCGTGAAGGCGATTCACGGTGGTAAATCAACTAAGTAAACAAGAATATCGGTGTTCGATCACTCAATGGCGCTTTACTTGGTTGAAGTGAGGAAGATGGGCGGTACTTTAGAAATTTGAAGTACTCTACATCCCGGGAAGGACAATTCACTGGCCGACCAACTTTCCAAGGTCGGTTCCTCGCGATTACCCGCCCCACTGGGCGCTCGTTGGCTTATCTGCACAAGCCCTCCATTCCCTCTGTAGAGAGGCACCACCAGATGCTGCCCGGCCAGGCGCTAGCCGAAACATCTGCGAAGCCCTCAATCCCTCGAAGAGGAGGCACAAAGAGCGTCTTGTGCGTCTCCTTCCTCGAGCAAGGTGCAGATTGGATGGCGCCATTCATCGATATCTTGCCCACGGGACATTGCAGGAAAAGCGGCGTTCATTTGTAAAAGCGGTCATCGTCTACAAGCTAGTAGGCGGCGCCTTATGCGACAAAGGGGCACTTGGAGTCCTCTCAAGTGCATATCTCGAAAGAGGCGAATTCCTTCTCGAGAGATATCCATGAAGGAATGTGCGGAGCCCACTCGTCCTTCCGGGCGCTTCGTGAGCAAGGCATTAATTTGAGATACTATTATTATATGGCGCTAGGCGGCCTTCGAGCGTCGTGGTGACTTGTCGGGCATGCGGTTCCACGCCCGTAAGTCCCACTGCCCGGCGTCTGCGCGCAAACCATCCACTCTCATGGCCATTCTCGACACAGAAGTGACATTCTCGGGCCTTTCCCGTGGTCGAAAGGGTTCAAATTCTTGCTCGTCGCCATCGACACTTTCTCTAAGTGGATCGAGGCGAGCGAGTTTCAACCATCTCGGCTCAAGCGACGGGCGATTTTTCGCGACAGCGTGGTGGCGCTTTGGGGTACCAATCGCCTCATCACGGACAACGGCTTTTCGAGTTCACTAGCGGTACATTTGGGCCCTCTGCGAAGACATCGAACAAAAATCGCCGCCTCTGTAGCCCATCCATGAGCAATGGAGCAAGCAGAAGAAGCGAACGACCAAATACTCAAGGGATCAAGAAAAAGTCTTCAAAGACCTCTCCCGACAAAGGCGGGTCATGGGTGGGCGAGCTCCCTTCCGTCCTTTTGTCCGTCGCGCACCACATAAGCCGAGCTACTGGGAAACGCCTTTCGGCTTCGTTTATGGTGCGAGCCGTCTGCCCGTCAAAATCGTGCTCGGGTCCCCAAGAGTGCACCTAGCAAGCGACATCCACCAAGGTCGTGGCGTCGCCTCGACCTCGATCTCGCGAAGAGACCGCCTAAAAGCCTGACTCCGATCGGTAGTCTACCAACAAACCCTTCATAAGCGCAGCGGCCAAGTCAATCCGGCCCCGAGCTCTGCAGGTTGGCGACCTTGTCCTACATCGAAT
Source organism: Guadua angustifolia (assembly GCA_036346375.1). Classification (NCBI taxonomy): domain Eukaryota; kingdom Viridiplantae; phylum Streptophyta; class Magnoliopsida; order Poales; family Poaceae; genus Guadua; species Guadua angustifolia. The sequence goes on from CM070515.1 coordinate 19,380,864, forward strand.
TCAGGACATGTCAAAGGCAAACAAACTTTCCCCCAAATGGGAGGGACCATTCACGGTCGTTTGATTGTCACGCTTGAAATTTGTCCGCCTTGCAATGGAGGACGGTCGCGTGCTCACCAATTCATGGAACATCGACCAGTTGCGCAAGTTCTACATCTAAACTCATGTTCCATTTTACATTATGATTGTAAATTCACGACCTTTCTTTTGAGCAATGCAACTTTAATTCGTCCAAAATCTTTTCACTCCATGTCGGCTGCGCCGCAGCGTGATTGTACAAAGGCGCGCGACTAACACCGGCCTCTAAAATCACCACCAAAGGCTCCGGTCTTGATAAGCCGACCTTGGTCGCGATAGCTATCATTGCGCGATACACATATAAGCAGACACCCTTCGGTCGGTCCAAGATTTAGCCCGGCCACGCACCATGTCCATCAACCGTGCGCTCCCCCTTCGCGTGGCCACTGTCACAGTGTAGGGACGTGCGTTCTAAGTGTCGAAAAAGTTTTAGGCGCGCTAGTTTTCTCTCCACCGACCTAACCCTCGCTTGTCGCTCGGACGGTAGGTGTTTTGGTCGGAGAAGCGTGGCGCTTTCTCTCGCCTCTCCTGCGAACAAACTCGTGCTCGCATGACCGACTACGAGCTTTATTAGCGGCGAAATTTGGATGGGAAGCGAGTTATCGCGCCAATATGTTTTCACCGCTAAGTCACAAATAGCCATAAAACATTGCTCGCTTCAAGCAAACTACCTTCGCGAAGTCATTCTATTTGACTTACTCGGGCCTATGCACGCCCGTGCGTCGATCTAACCTACAATGTATGCGTCTCATGACTATCTTTTGCGAGGGTAAGTAAGAAAGCCCAAAAAGGCGTTATCACAGACATGACACTCAAGCAAGAGAATTCACATTACAAGTCGTCATTAGCCAAAGTTTTCCAAAGTAAAAAAAAAAAATGTGCAACCCTAAGCTCAGGCGTTGCTCCTAAGCGCCATGGAGAGTTTTTGCCTATAGTCGTGATCTTGGCCTCAAGATCGATCACCTTCCGTCAGGCGTCGCTGACCTTGGCGGGCTTCTTGCGGAGTGCTCGACCTCTTCTTTATCTTAATTCGGCAAGGCGGTGGCCACTCATGTTGCTGCTCGAGTCGGCCACCTTGGTTTCGAGGTCAGAGCACATTTGTCTCTCTCGTTCAAAGTCTTGCTCGAGCCCAGAACCTTCTCGGCTAAAGGCGAGATCTTTCTCAGCGAGGCCGACATCCGCTTCCCTTGCTCTAGCTCGTCCTTGGCTGGCGCGACTCCTCAAGCTCGACCACCTTGGTCTCAAGAATGCAGGCATCTTTGCTTTCCTGCTAAAGCTCTTGCTCGAGCCGTGAACCTTGCTCGACTAAGGGCAAGATCTTTCTCCTTGAGCTAGCGGTTTGCTTCAAGCTGCACCAACTCTTGCTCGGCCGAGCACCTTCTTCTCAGCGACCACATCGTCTTCCTTGGGTGGCGGGAGCCCGACCTTTCTGCTCAAGCTCTCGCTCGAGCCGAGAGATTCGTTCCTTGGACTCGGCGGCGCTCGCTCCGCCTCTCGGCATCTTTGCGTGAAACCGCTTCCTTTGTTTGAAGTCGCTCAACTTCTCCTCCGGCCTCTCGACCAGTGCGCTTTCTTCGTAAGCGGTTCACGGTGTCGGGGCGATCAACACCTCTTGAAGTCGGCCAAGGTCTTTTTAAGAAGGCTGCGGGCGGAAAAGCTCTAAGTAAAACTCCCCACAAGATCCGAAGAAGAAAAATCACCGCGATGGCGAGCATCCCTACGAAACAGCGTTAGTGCGCCGTTCTCCGGTATTGCTCAAAGACCGCCGCCGCTGAATATCTTGGGCTTGGCGGGGTTTGCGGACAAGCCAGTATCCTTGAACAAGGCGGAGTCACTCAGGGCGGCAAAACGTCCCCGGGCATGAGATTCGCCGGGCGCCTCGCTCCTTCTGAGCAAATCCCGCTCGGAGTTTCCTCATTGTCCTCCGCGGCATGTTCTTCGCCCGCGGCGGCGAGGTCATCCGACATCTTTGTTAGCTCGGGGCTTCAAGCCTTCTTAGGCGGGAGCTTTTCGCCGAATCTGGCTTCGACCACCTCTCTCCCTTGCACGTCCGTCGTGCTCGGGAGAACCAAAACTCGCCCGCCTTAGTCATCTGCGGCGAGGTGTCCACCATTGCCACGGCCTCCGTCATCACAAGGTCGTGGCGCGGGCAATCTCCTCTCTCGACACGATCAAGGAGCTCGTCAATCATCTGCGACAGTCCGGCGGGACCTCGAGCTCGTCGCCCCGTCGATTGAGTGGGGCTAGCTCGGGTTGACATGCACAAAATCGAAGATCAAGACGAGCAAATGTCGAAGCTTACCTTTGGCGAGTCCTCCTCTCCGCTAGCAGGAGGTTCGCCCGCCGCAACCACCGGCTTGGCCTCTCCTCGGTGGCTGGGTGATCTTCGCCCGGTAGGCTCGACCTCCTCCATGTCAACCCCCACGGCGTCTTTCCGTTGCCGGTTTCCATTGCGAGTGCGCTCGGCGATGATCCCGAACTCTCGAGCTTTGATAGCTCGCGAGTTGATCGCCGTGTCGGCGAGCTCCTCTCAGCGCCTCCGCTCGCTCTGCACCATTCCTTGATCGGTCTCCCCTCGCCTCGATTTGTTCGATTTGAACTCCCAAGTCGTAATTCTTGAGCCAAAGCCTCAGGCGGCTTACCTTCTCCTTCCGATCGGCATACTCCATATGCCGTTTGGGTCAGATCTTTGGCGCAATGACCGCATGCCTCTTCGGCGCCGGGTGCTTTCATGGTGGCTGCTTGGCACCTCTTGCCCTTCCCCTTTTTGGCCTTGGCCGCGGGAAGGAGCACATCGCCACTGCCCGTCCGGGACTTGAGCTCGTCCACGGCCAACTCCAGGGCAAGCTTTTCCTGTCAAAGAAAAACAGGATGCCATCAAAAGAAAGCTCGGATGTCGTTCCCGTGCGCAAATACTTTGTAAGGCTCGGATGTTCTCCCCGAGCATGAATCACCGAAGATGCTTACCACTTTGCCCGCTCAAGCCGTTCGCCGGGACTGGCGTTTTGCTCAAGCTCCTTGCCCTTCGGGGTCCCAAACATCTCGCCGACCCTCTTCTCCACCCAGTCGTAGCCCGGGGCTGTCACCGTGTTGCACGAGAAGTCAACATGGGTTCAAGCAAAACTTATGAAGCAAAATCTTCGCAAATCGCGATGGCATACCAGATTCGCCTTCGCGGGTGATGTCGTCCCACCCGCTGACTTTGAAAAAGGGGTGCTCCCTCTTCCTTAGCGGAGATATCCTGTTCCGGAGGAAGTCGCGGACGACATCTCGCCCGGTAAGCCCCATCTCCGTGAGCCCATAGATCATCATCAGGACCCGCTCCTCTTCGGGGGTGAGTGGCGGGCGCGGTGTCTCGGCGCCCGGCGTCGCCTCTCGATATAAGCCTTGAAGAACTCCTCCGACTTCCATAAGTAGAACCGGTGATCGGCCCAACCCGCTGCCAGAGTCCTTGAGGGTGAAGATGGGGAACTCGTCTGGCGGGCGTTCTCAACCGAAGTACTGAGCGCCGGTGGAGGAAGCACTACGGTCGCGGAAAAGGTTGTAGAAATGGAAGAAGAGACTTGGCGTGGGAAGGGCGCCCACGAAGCCTTCGCAGAGGTGGGCGAAGATGTTCAAGACAAGGATGGAGTTGGGGTTGGATGGGTGACCTCGACCGGCATTGCTCGAGCACGTCCCGAAGAATTCGCTCTCGGCGGCCGGAGCCGTTGATGGTGTAGAGCTCGACGAGACTATCTCGTCGTTCTTGTGGCTGAGGGCTTCCTCGCCGCTCGGGATCCTCCAGTGTAGGGGTCCAGTACCGTAATCTGCGATACCTTGAGCCTCTCCGCCGTGACCTTGCTCGCACAAAAGCTGCGCCATGGGAGACTCGGAAAGATGAAGCGCCCTTGCAGAGAAGAAGCGAAAGTTTGGAGGTTTGGAAGTCGAGGAAGTTAGGAAGTTTGTGGCGGAGTGTTTGTCGTGAGGGTGAAGATGAAGGAAGGAAAAAAGGCTTTTCAAGCGCTCCCAGCGGATATCTGTGGCGGAGAAGACAAATGGGCAAATAAGCGGTCGATTGCCCACAGCGTGGCGGTCCGGTCCCCAGCGAGCTGACAGGCGCGGTTCCCAAAAGCTGTCGAGTCACGCCCGCGGCGTCGTGAGAAGAACCGCTGCGGTTTTCAGCGCTCGCTTCGCGAAGTACTATTTGGCAGACTTGACCAAGTATGCTCGGGCTCGCGGGCGCACCTATCCCGAGCAAGTTGCTCGGATGCATATGAGTTTCCCGCCGTTGCGAGATCTCTTTCTTCGGCGCGGCGGCTTCGGATCTTTGCAGCGATTTTTAGCCGTAAGATTTTCGCCGAGCATAGTTGCTTTCGGTAAATGCTTGATTTTTTTCGCTACGGGATTCCCCGCTCCCGAGCTAGGGAAGCTCGGGCGCCGCGGGAGCTCTTCGCCGCCCGACTCCAATCCCACTCTAAGAAGTCTAGAGGCTTAAGGCGGAGGCCTCAGCAAGGCCTTTTCCCCTTTAGCCTCGGGGGCTAGCTGTCGGGGATTGGATACACTGTACCAAGACGACCATCGAAGCCCGGCACCAACCGACCATGCCCTTGCCTGGACAACGCATGCAGCACCGACCTTCGTGCACCCCGGCCCCGAGCAAGCCAGCTCGAGGGTCCTCGACAAAGCGGCGTGGCATTAAATGCATGGCGGCTCAAGGATCGCGCGCCGGGATCAGCGCGATCCTGTTGACTTGGTCGCGCCCACTGTGCCACGTCGCGTGGTACCGGTGAGGTGGCGCGACCTTCGCTCTGCGTCGTCCTCTGAAGGCGCCTGTAATAAATGATTTGTCTCTGTAATTTCCTATAAATACCCCGTCCCACGATGGATTGAGGTTGGACCTTACGTACTACACACACTTACACACATCGCTTGCTTACGGGAGTCCTTAGGATCGTTCAGGGCCTCCTGAGCAAGCGCATTGTAACCCACTTTCACATACTAATGCAATCACTGGACGTAGGGTTATTATCTCCCCCGTGAGAGGCCCGAACCAGATAAAAACGACCCCCTGTGCCTTACGATTGTCCCATATACCTTCGTTCTATTGCTCGGCATACTCTCAGACGTATAACCCTTGCGGAAAAGGGGCTCCAAGTTGATCACTCATTCAACAAGTAAGCTCGGCGGGGACCCTATCCCGAATCGTCGACAGATACTATGATATTTTTTAGTTGATCCACGTGGCCTCCTAATCTGAAATCCTGGCTTCGCCCCTGCAAACGGGGATCGGAACCATATTGCTATCCCTACTCTTGCACGCGCCCCTCTCCCTCTCTCTACCGTGCATCGGAACCATATTGCTATCCCTACTCTTGCACGCGCCCCTCTCCCTCTCTCTACCGTGCCTTCTATTCCCCTCTCCTCCCTGCTCTACCCGTGTGCTTCATCAAGCTCTAGCGGCTGGATCTGGTAGCGGTGGCCAACGGGAACGTGTTCACCGGCCTTTCGGTGGCCGGATCCGATGGTGCCATCCTTCTTCATCCTCTCGGTGGTGGCAATAACGGTGGTGTCAACAACAGCAACCCAAGCGAGCACTAATATCAGAGAGAGGAGAGAGATCAATTATTTATTTTCCGTGGCCAGTCCTTAAGGCTAAGGTCGGCTCAATGCTATAGTCGACTCACGAAGTCACGATTTTTGCTACAATAGTTTAGGTCGGCTACAAGATTGTCATATAACACTACTAGAAAAACGATCTTTCATACCGATTCATCAGTCCCGATTAGCCACGAACCGGGACTAATAGTAGCAACAGTCCCGGTTCGTGGCTACTAGGCTAAAAGCGTGATTTTTCGCTCATATTAGTCGGTTACGTGCCATGAACCGGGACAAAATGCTTGGCAGAGCAGGTAGCACGGGCACACATTAGTCGGTTAGGTATTACGAACCGGACTAAAAACAAACTTTAATTCGGTTAGTGTTACAAACCCAGACTAAAGGTACCTTTAGTCGGTTAAAATACGAACGGTACTAAACTTCGTTCGGTATACTTTAAAGGAATGCATATCCTAGTCTATTCAATACCGTGGGTGGGTGGGTTGGTAGTGTCTGTGGTGGCATGCGGGGAGGTTCGAGTTCGAGTCTTGAGTTCGTCATAATTTTTGATATGCGAGAGGGCGTCACAGACCTTTAGTCCCGGATGGGCTGTCCCGGTTTGGCAACCGGGACTAAAGCCAGTTACCAACCGGGACTAAAGTCCATTTGTGTAGTAGTGTAAGCTTTATGACCTACCTTTTACAAACATGGTGAATGCCTTTAGAGTCATTATCTACAATAACTAAACACGTCTTTGGCATGTCAAATGATCGATGTAACTCATGATGGACTCAGTAAGCACTGAATGGAAGTGATGGCCCTTGCGGTGGCACGACTCTCTTGTCACAGGCATGCTGGCATGTGTCACTTTTCTAGCTCCTAAAATTCATTTTTGGTAAATTTAGCCTTTTATTCATTCGAATTTACGATACTAACTCCCTTGGTTAGCTTAGAAGGCACAACAGATAACATGAATCACCTACCGTACTAGGAGAGCTCGGCAAGAAACTGCCGAGTAAGGAGAGCTTGGTAAGAATCTTTGCAGGAGGGTGCAGAGCCTCGTTGGCTTGAAAGGAGGAAGGTTAAGTAGTGATTTTGATTAATTAGCAATTTAGTGTGATTAATTAAGTAATATGATTAAATTAGTGATCAATTAGTGAATTTGATTCATGCCAAGAAGGGAGCTCAGTTGAAATCTTTGCATGATAGGTGATCTGCCGAGCTCCTCGAGCATGAAAGGTGACACGTAGAGACCAAATCTGTAAATGATCTTGGAGGGGGCTATATTTTTTAAAAAAAAGTTCCCGATGGCCTAAAAAAATATTTGGTGGCAGGGTAGGCAAATGTTCATCGATAGCTAGGCCACTCATACGGGAATTGTAAAATTGGCTACATCACATTAAACTTTACATTTGTTGTAGGACGTCATTTGTTTTGTGTTTCGATTAAATATATTGTAAAATCGTGGCTATTTCCCATAAGACATGGAGTCATTAAAATATTTTTTCTGATTATTGGAGAAAATATTGTAAATATGCCCAAAATGCCCTCTCTTCTTCGTCTTCTTCCGCCTTCCTGCGATCTGCTCATCCTCGCTTTGCCATGGCCAATTGTTGGTTAAGCAGAATGGAAAACAGAAGTAAAATCTATTAGCATCAATCAGAAAACAGTTAGGCATGCACGAATGTATGATTGTGATTCCATTGCTAAACCACATGTTTGCCAGCGCAGTCTTGACAGTTAAACGAAGCAAGCAATGACCAACGACCAACTGCAGATATGAATCGACTTCTCAAATCTCCGGGAACACCACTACGGCACTGCTACTCCGCGAGCGCCGCGACGACCACATCCTCTTCCTCGTCCGGGAGCAGTTCCGCGTGCAAGTGGAACATACATTAGGAAAGAACATGAATGTTTCAGACCACCGGGAGCAGAGCCCTCGATCCGATCCGTCAGTCCGGTGAGTTCTCGTCGGAATCAGCCGCGTCACAATGTGTTCCTGAGTCTCCTCTATCATCCCACTCAATTAATTTTACTTTCTCATAGCCGTTCGCCGGAATCGAACCCATCTCCGTCAACTTTGTCCGAGCGCCGCCGTCGCTGAATTCGTCGTCTCCGGTGAGCCCCGATGTCATTGGCCCCGCCATCGTCTTCCTTGCGCCCAATTCTACCACGCGCTCACCTCGCATTCGCCGAAATTCCGCCGAAACACCGTCGCCGCCGTCTGCCTCCTCCTTCGGCCGCCTTTGCCCGTTGCCAGCACCGAGCGTCGTGGCCCAGCGTCGCGAAGCTTGGGACCACCGTCGCTGCCACATTTCATTTTCCCTCTTGCTGTGCGCCGTCGTGACCTCCCTCGCCGGTGTCAAGCTCATTTGAGCCCTTCCAGAGCGTGGCATCGGGTCTTAAAGATCAACTTTCATAAGAGTGAGGTCTTCTGCTTTGGGACAGCCCAGGAGTATCTAGGTTACTATACTGACTTATTTAGATGTAAAGCTGGGACTTTTCCGATCAATTATCTCGACATTCCAATTCACTATAAGAAGCTGAGAAATTGTGATTGGAAAAAGGTTGAAGAGCGTGTGGAAAAAAGAACTCAGCTAGTTGGAAAGGGAAGAATCTCTCTATCGGAGGGCGTCTAGTTTTGATTAACTCGGTGCTTAGTAGCCTCCCGATGTACATGATGTCCTTCTTCTCCTTACCTAAAGGAGTCCTTAAAAAACTGGATTATTTCGGTCCAGATTCTATTGGCAAGGAGACGAACATAAAAAGAAATATAGGCTCACCAAATGGAGTATTCTGTGCCAACCGAAAGATCAAGGTGGACTCGGGATTCATGATCTAAATAAGAAAAATATTGCCCTTCTGAGCAAATGGTTGCATAAATTACTTACTTCTGATGGTTTGTGTCAACAAATTCTCCGAAACAAATACCTGGGTTCAAAGCCTTTGGCCCAAGTAGAATGGAAATATGGAGATTCTCACTTTTGGTCCTGTCTAATGAAGGTGAAATGCGACTTTTTCCGTTTCGGATCCTTTATTGTGAAGGATGGATCACAAGTTCGATTTTGGGAAGACAACTGGATGGGCAGGTCACCCTTGAAAGATCAATATCCTTCCCTATATAATATTGCCAGACCAAAATCCATAACGATTTCAGAAGCATTAAGCTCTTTCCCTACTAGACTCTCTTGGCGTAGAACTCTCATTGGTCCAAATCTGGTGGCTTGGACTGATTTGTTAACTCGCTTGGAACGAGTTATTCTATCGCAAGATCAGGATAGCTTTTGCTGGAACCTAACCTCCAATGGCCAGTTCTCGGTAAAATCTCATTATGCTGCTTTAATGCTTAGAAACATCCCCAATAAGAACAGAAAATTGTGGAAGTTAAAAGCTCCGTTAAAAATTAAAGTTTTTCTGTGGTACTTACATCAGGGGGTGGTGCTCACAAAGGATCGCCCACACTTTCGCCAGTTGCCAGCGACGCAGTCCCACAGCGTTAGGGCTGATCGCCCACACCTTGCTAGGTATTTGCCTCGCTATGGCCCCCGCCGACTGCGTGTGTGAAAGAGTACCTGGCGTAAAGTACGACGATAGTAGCCCCGGGCTGCGCAAACCTGTAGCGCTAGCCCTTTCAGACCTCTTTAATGCTGACGTGCTCCCGGACGGGTCCACCACTTCTGCACAAGCAACCGTTCCAGTCCTCTCCGCTTCCGCCGCATTCTCTCGGGACCTGAAACGTCGCACACTTTCGCCTTTTTGCGAACCGCCAGCGCGAGAAACCTATTAATATGCACGCCCACGGCCGGCAGTTCACGCTTTTTTTCGATTCCTTCATCTTCTATCCTTGTTGCTTCAATTACCTTGTCTGCAGACCTTGCTTCGTTCCAATGGCGCAGCCTTTTCCTGCTTCAACTGTTGACGAGGAGAGGGTAATGAGACTCTCCCGGATCGCCACCGAGGGTTCCCTTCGCCTACGCCGTGGAACCTCCGCGCCGCGGTGCGATGCCGGGGAGATCGTCGTCTTCTCCTGGGCGCTGTTGGCGGGCTTGGTCCCGCCTCTCTCCGAATTCTTCCTTACCATCCTCCACTTCTATGAGATCCACCATCTTCATCTCACCCCCAACGTTGTTTTCATTCTCTCCACCTTTGCTTACCTCTGCGAAATGTTCGTGGGGGTAATGCCCAATCTCCCTCTCTTTCGATTCTTCTATACTCTCCGTGGTTCCACGGACAGTGGAATCGCGGGGAGTTGCCATTTTCGTCTTCACGACGGATCAGCCTCCCGCTACATCCCCTTCCAGACAAAGACCAACTAGAAGGCGTGGCGAAGCGACTGGCTATATGCCGGGGATGACAGCGGCCTCGACGCCCTGGGGATGCCCTCCGCACCGACGGAGGCCAATGAGAACTGGGGCTTGTCCGTTGAGGAGACGGCGGAGCTCCAGACAATGGTGGCCTGTATCGACCGACTACGGGACTCTGGGCTGACCGGGGCACTGGTGGTCCGGGACTTATCGCTCTGGTGCCTGTCTCCGGACCTTTTGTCGGACCGGGCGCACTCTTGGAAGCGTTGCCAATCGGTGCTCGATCACCTCCCTGGGGACCCCAGTCATGTCGGACGGTTGCTAGGCAAATACGTCGGAGTTAGACTGGAGCAAGGCGACGAGCGCGCTTTCCTATTTGGCACCAAGGTGGGCACCCACCTTGACGGTCTTCTCGGGCTCGGCCACACTCAGGAAGACCACCTTAACCTCACCGGGCGAGCCAGGCGAGGCACGGGTCTTCGCCGGAGGGACTCCCGAGCAGGCAGCATCAGCTTGCCTCGCGCAGGTGGCGCCGGCCAGGTCCAATGCTTGCTTGTGGCAGCGCAAGATTTCCAGCCTGTCCACCTGGATGACTATGGGGCCATCAGGCCCTGGTATCTTCACCACCATATACGCATAGTGGGTCGCTACTATGAACTTGACCAACGCTGGTCGGCCAAGCAGGGTGTTGTACAGGAGGTCGAAGTCGGTGACTTCAAAGTCCACCACCTCCGTACGGTAGTTTCTCTCGTCCCCAAAGGTGATGGGAAGGCTCACCTGGCCCAGAGGCATTGAGCCTGCCCCCAGGGTGACCCCGTAGAAAGGTAGGGCCGGGCGTAGCTCCTGACGTGATATCTGGAGCGCCCGAAACACTTTGGAGGATAAGAGGTTGATAGAGCTCCCTCCGTCCACCAGCACCCGCTCAAGCTTCATGTTTCGAATCGTGGGCAAAACCACAATCAGAAGGTGACCCAGGGCGGCAGTGCTCTCAAGGTGGTCGCCCTGACTAAAGGTGATCAGCTCCTTCGACCACTTCAGCGGCCTATATGCCCCTGGGCTCGGTACAGCAGTGCAGACTTCCCTCATTAGGCTCTTGTACATCGTGTTGGAGGGATAGGTGGCCGAGCCACTATGTATATACGCCGTGTGCTCATGGTTGGAAAGCCAGCAGGCGGGGTCTTCATCCCGTAAATAAATCACGGGATGGCGCTCCTTGGTATTGCTCCACCATCTTGCTCACAACCTGGCAGCTGGCCAGGTCATGCGTGTTGGACCGGTGGATTGGGCAGTAGGGCCTGTCCTCCTCCTCGCGGCGGTCGTCCCTTCGACCGCGGCGATCATCTCGTCGGTCACGGCGGTCGCACCACCGCGACCTGGTGTCCCTGTGCTCACGCTCCGCGGTTAGGACCTGTCCATGCTCAGCCGCCCCGCGCTTCTTCTTCCTGCTCACGGAGCCAAGACCCTTCGAGGTCCCAGCTCCGCCTCCGCCGTGGCCGCTGGCCGGGTCGGGCACCTTCCTCCAAGCTTCCGTCGCACGCGCATACTTGTGCGCCAGGGAGAACAGCTCGTAGGTGGTGGTGATGTTGCGGGTAGCCATCTTCTCCCGCATCTTGTGGTCCCGGACGCCTCTTCGGAAGGCGATGACGACGGACTGCTCGGAGATCTTGGGAATCGTATTGTAACAGTAGCTAAACCGTCGGATGAAGTCGCGCAACGACTCCCCTTTCTCCTGCTCGAGGGAGTGGAGATCATCCTCCACGCTCGGCTGTGTGTATGAGCCTTAGAAGTTGGTGATGAAGAGGTCACACAGTTCCTCCCACGAGTGCTTGACCCTCATGGCGAGTTCAATGACCAACAGGCGAGATCCGTCAAAGGTTGTCGGGAAGTAGTTGGCCATGGCCTTTTCAGACCCGCCTGCGGCCTGCACCATCGTCGTGTATATCTGCAAGAACTCTTCCGGATTGGTGGTGCCATCATACTTCTTGATAGACGCCGGGCAAAACCTCTCCGGCCATGCAATGCGGCGTGGCCAGCTGGAAAAACTTGGTACCTTACGCGTAAGAGAGCTCGTCGTCCACAGAACCCGGCCGGAGACCGTGCCGGGGAGCCTGGATCTCGACTCCCCAAGGATTCGGAGGAGAGGGCCTCCACCCTATCCCGAGAATGGGTATCGTTAGAGGAGCTGTCGCCATCAGGAGCCATCCGCCTATAGCGGCCCTACCCCTGCGCGCGATGGCGCTGCAATACATCGCGCAAATCATCGCCGCGCTGCTGGTGACGCTTCTCCAACTGCGCCCTCAGATCCTCACGCCTCCCTGGTGCCCGGGAGACGCACAAGGCGATATGTCGGCAGCTGTGCGCCCCCCCACGCCAGCGGGGTCCGTGTTCAGTAAGCCCTTTCCTTTGCTCTGGCCCTCCTGGCCAAAGCGCTTCCCGCTCGGGTGGCTGGAAGCTTGGGTGCGATCCGCACACAACCCTGATCGTGGAGCACCGGAGGTACCTGGCCGCTCAGGTGCCCCCATGCGGAGCTGAGCCGCGTCTATCGTCGAAGCGATGTCCGCGGACCACTGGCGTGGTGGGGGTGTATCTACAAGTTCTCTGGGGTGGTCGGAGGAGAGCGGACGGCATGCGAGTTTTGGGCCGGAGTGGTATCTTCCATGGCTAGCCGCCACCGAACCGGCAGCTCTGCTACCGTCGAGGGGACGACGCCGCCCCCCTCCGGGGAAGGCGTGAGACGGTCCCCCGCCCAATGGGAGTGTCGGGACGCGTTGCGGGCGCTGCTAGCCTCCGCTGGTTCTCCTTCGAAACGTAAACCGCCATCACCGAAGCGGGATCATACGGATGGATGACCGGGATCATTGGAGAGCGAAAGGGTGAGTCAACCGCTACCCCCTACGGCTGGCGCGGCTAGCCGATTGGTTTTTGCGGCGGCTATTATGCCTCGAAAGGGTCAGAGGTTCGATAGAGAGGATCTTCACGGACGGACACCTATGAGCTCTCGAGGGATCTACACAGACAAGGATTCAAGAACATAATGATATACCCAGGTTCGGGCCCCCAGTGCGGGTAACAGCCCTACGTCCTGCTTCGGCTCTTGTTAATATGTTTAGTGGGGATTACAAGCGCACAATCTACACTCTGGATTCTTCTTGAGCTCTCTTAGTGCTCTCCTACTCTTGTTCTTATCTCAGCTTTCTTCGGCTCTTGGCTCTCTAGTTGCTTTTCGCCTCTTTCGTTGCTTTTCGCCCCCCTCTCTCCCATGCACCGAGCTCCCCTTATATAGGCCGGGCCGGCTCGGGCATGTGGGAAGGATGACATCACACTGATTACACCTCATTTATTACATCAATCGCTGTAGCCCCATCCTCTGGCCTCATTCTTTGCACTATCGTCCAACTCCGCTCGGTCCGCTCGGGAAGTGACTTGTATAGGACGGGTTAGGTGCAGGACGACAGAGGAATAAGCCATCGTGCTGTCAGCAAAGCCATACACATTCAATGGTTCTGACATGGGGTGTCGGGGGAGAAGACTTCGAGGCGAAGCTCCCCATTCCTTTGGTGTATGTCTTCACGCCCGACCGGCAGCGGATCCCCGAATACCTTCCGGCTCCGTGGACCGACCACGTAGCCCGACCGCCTGGTGCCAAGGCCTAATCGCCCACCTGCTCGCTAGGTTGCCCGCTTGACCTTGATCGCTTTGGCGTCGAGGCTGATCGCCCACTGCTTTCGCCAGTTGCCCGATGATAGCCCCTTTGACCGTGGCGAAGAGGGTACCCTAGCGTAAAGTACGCCGACACTGTCATCTCAATAACACGTGATCTTGTGTATGAGTTTTTTTAGTATCTATTAATCTATAAGCGGTCTTTAAGGATTTGTCATTCTTTAGGATGCAATTTATTATTTGCCAATAAATGGGATGCTCAATACATTTTATGCCATTGTAAATAACTTTGCCTCTAACTTCTTCCTCTTTTATTCTCGCCATCAGCCATCCACACCGGACGGTGGGCTCCCGATGGTTGCTATCTACCGGCCGCTATACCACCGTAAATAGTTTTAGAGATACACTCTAGAAACAATTATAGAGATGATTATATTTTTTATATTTATAATTTATTATCTTGTTTAAGTGAATAATATCATTATTATTTCTCAGCAAATATGGTACTTGTTTGTGGAACTCTATATATGATTTTGTGATGATTATTCTGAAGTAATCTCTAGCCGATAAACAATGAGGACATATATGTATGACTAGCATATATTATTGGTTGACGACCATGTTTCACGAGTCATGGATATGAAAATATCAAACCAATAATATAAACATATATTAGAGAATATAGAGTTAGATCGATTCACCTTGAAACACTGCGAGAGCGTTGTAATCTTACTTATCATCAGTTAGTCTCATATACAATATGTATGCTCCTTAGATTTGAGGTTGACACATATATTTGAGATGTGTAATGACTTACTTAAGAATTGATAAACGCTACTTCATAACTCAATAGTTATAAAGGTAGCTTTCGAGTTTATCGTGAAGCATATTATGAGGCATGGTAGATTAAGATGTGATTTACCCTCCATACAATGGAAGATATATGTCTAGGCCTCTTGAGTGGTCAGATTCTGTAAGTGCATAGCCTTGCTATTCACGGTTAAAGAGTTAACTGTAGTTGGGGATTTCGAGTCACGTAATCAAGAAAGAGTGTTCAAACTAACTAAACAAGGATGATACATACTCACCTTGAGTTTGACCAATATCATGAGGCAAAGAGAAATGCATATAACTAAGCATTTTTAAGGTTCATCCGATATAATCTTACATATATTCGAAGTCGGCATGTCCTGCTAGCGACCGCTACCGATTAATGATTGACTAAGAATGCTCGAACCATGTCTAAGTATATGTGAGCCTATAGGGTTGCATACTTAAAGGGTTGGGACTTAATTTGGATGATGATTCAAATTCTGATGGACTTTGAGTTTCTAATAGGTCTTTAATGTAGAGACCCATTGTGGGGCATCTATATAAAGGGAGGGGGTGATGCCTTTAGTGTTAAGAGACACTATAGGAATTCGGAATTTCTGACACCCTAGCCATCATATCTTCTTTGTCCAAAACCGCGTAGTTGGTGCTAACACTCCAACGCGTGGCATTCCTACCTCATACATGTGGATACATTGGAGAGTTGCTGCGAGGCTTCGATGCTAGGACGATTCACAACCTGTGACGGTCATGGGGAGCTGTTGGAGAAGACACGAGACTAGTATGACTACAACCGCATCAACGCGCTATATCGACTCTACTTTTGCTACGGGTCTGGACTTCTAGTGGTAATTCCGTGATTTATAACTTACGGTGGTTCCTTGATTACGCGACAAAAAAAATTTAATTTAGGCTAGAGTAACCTACCTGTTCCCCCTTCAACTAGTGGGTCCCTCCGCGCCTTAGCGACCATGCATGGAGTTTTGTGAAGCTGACCAATATCCTCGTTGTTGTTGATGTGGCCGCCAACACGTTGTACTAGATGGTGTACACCTTCTCGGGAGCCATGTAGGCTAGGCTTCGCGTCGCCAGGGATCATCCTGTCCATGATGTAGCGATAGGCCTGGGCATTCGATTAATTCGGTTTTTCGGTTTCTAAAAAGTTCGGTTTTTGAAATCTAAAAACCGAACCGAAACCGAATAGATGCAAATCGGTTCGGTTAATTCGGTTTTTCGGTTAGCCGAATTTTGAACCAGCACATCACACACTAGAAATACATTCACAAGCGTCCAGGCATCCATTGTTAATGTCGATACTGTAGGTAACTAAGGATCCAGTAGGAGAACTAACTTCCATTTATTCTAGGTACTTCTCACACAAATTTAATCCATACCATTCGGAATACTCTAAAGATCATGTGCTTGTCTACATGTTTTCTCAGCCCACTTTACCCTCGCATGTGCCTACAAACTTCACCCTCACCGCAACAAATTATTGAAAGAAAAATTTAACCAAGCAGCTATGTGCTATCCACATCATACATCAGAATATTGTTGGAATTGAAGGCCATGCGATCTGCATTTTTATCTTGAGAGCAACTACCACACGCTATACCGTTGGGAATCACTTCAACGGTATAGCATGAATTCAATAGGTTCGGGTGAGTTTGATTACCGGGTTTCACGGGTAAGTTTCATGATGTTTCACGGATAGGTTTCATGGGTTTCATGAGGTTTCAAGTTTCATAAGGTTAAGTATTTCATTAAAAAAGTCTCATAGATAAGTTTCAACCAAAGGTTTCATCGAGACAACACAATGCTAAACTTTTTTAATGAATACGAACCTTATGAAACTTGAAACCTCATATGAAACTTATCCGTGAACATCATGAAACTTACCCGTCTTAATCAAACTCACCATTAACCTAATGAATGTATACCGTTGAAGTGATTCCCAGCGGTATACCGTTTAGTAGACTTTCTGTTTTATCTTTTATATGTGGCTCCAATAAGATATGCTTCACATTTTATGAATATTCTCATACAACTAATGGAATGATGGTTGGAGGATCTTCAATTGCATGATATGCCATATGCTCAAGAAAATGTATTGGTGTCTATGCTAAACAACTGCTTAGCAAGATATAAAATGATGATAGTCTAGTAGTATTAGTCTGAACTCTGGAGGATAAGAACACTAGAACAGTCCAGCTCAGTAATCAATAGCGAACAATCAAGCTTCTCTACACATATTAGTCCTCAGTAGCCCTAATCCTCAGTTGTGAATGCGAACAGGAAGGAGATGGGGGGAAGAGAGTTACACCGACCTGGTGCCTGGCGATGGCGAGCCACTCTTCTGTGATTGTGAGGCATACACGGAGATGGGGGGACCTTGTTCTTCAAGAAGATCCAGTGGATGGCTTGGGGCTGCGCTGGGAGGTGCCTGGCTTCCTGCGCCTGGTGCCACTAGTTCGCGAGGTGCTACGGCGCCGCCGCTGGTTTGCGAGGTTGCTGCGACCGGCGCCGTTAGTGCTTGCAGCTAGCGCCGCTGGTTCACGAGGCAGAGGGGAACCACCGAGGACCGAGCTGGGACTTCGGGAGCTCGGGAGGGCTTGCGCCGTCGCCACAACCCGCCGAATCGCGAGGCATCGAGGGGAACTAGGGTTGATGGGGAACAAATGACTGAACGAGGGGAACAGCCGAACTAGGGAAGGTTGATGGGGAAAGGAAGGAACGACTGGATGGGTTGGTACCGAAATTGAACCGCTTGTTGGGTCGTGGCCCGTGGATCGGTTTGTTCGGTAAATACGGTTTTTCGGTTTTTGAAAATATAAAAC
Organism: Guadua angustifolia; assembly: GCA_036346375.1. NCBI lineage: Eukaryota > Viridiplantae > Streptophyta > Magnoliopsida > Poales > Poaceae > Guadua > Guadua angustifolia. The sequence goes on from CM070515.1 coordinate 19,398,151, forward strand.
CGAACCGAAAACCGAATAGTACTAAAATAAAAATCGAACCGAAAACTAAAAAACCAAAATAATCGGTTTATTCGGCTCGGTTCAGTTCGGTTTTGGTTTAAAAGTGCCCACCCCTATGTAGCGACCAAGCTTGAGATCGTCGGTTCCCTTTCCGAGATTGATGTGTGTTGTCAGCCCTAGCCATGGCCAGTGCCAAGAAGGAACTCGATAAGAGGAGGAAGAGGGGGAGAAAGAAGAGAAGGACGAAATTATCCATAGTGGTAAATAATGAAATACCACGTCTATGGCAAATAATGAAATACAAAGGCAAATAATTGATTACATTGTGAGGACTGACACAACCTCAAAATACCACTATATTGAGTGGCAAAACCTCGGTTATCCTTTTTTCTACTATAATTTTTTTTTACATTGATTTGATGGTGAAACTACAAAGGTTTTCATGCTTCCATCGAAAAATAGATTTCCACGTGATATTTTACTAGGAAAATTAATAAAATAATAACAACTAATACTTTGTTAAGAAAATTAATAAATATCAGTATTTTTGGTCTTCAGTCTAGACCGGGCTTATTCACGCCGGCCTCGTCCCATGAACACCTCCACTTGTATCTAACCTATTGAGCACGACAATGCGAAATTTTTGTGCAAATTTACATTTTTCGTCTATACAAATGCATATGGAATCTTTTCTCTGTGTAATCGTGCAACCCGGCTTTGATTGGAAAATTCCTTTTTTATTATTTTTCATACTAATTTGGTGTCTAGACTGACTAGTGTTTCTCTTTACACTTTGCAGTGGTATTTCTCAAAACTAGACACTTTGCAGCGGTATATACCTAAATAACCCTTATATGATTGCAACCTACGAGTTTTTTGCACCTGATATATTAACGACAATTATTGTATAGTTAAAACAGTCTCCGCATCCTCTCTAAGAGGTTAAAAATTCCCGTAATAATTTTGGAACAAAGAAAGGCCTAAACCACTTTTACAAATTTAGATTTTAGCGGTACATAATAATCAAATATCAATATTTCTCTTTATATAATAATATAATTATATTTTTACTAGCAATGTATCCGGGTGATACAATGGAAACTCAATTTGCGATAAAAATTTATTTGCAAAGAATACTAACCTTATCTGAATAATAATATTCACTCTGAATGTGCAATGGTTAAATGTTTAAATCAATTCATCGAAGCATACAAATTTCAAGCACCTGTTTACAAACTCGAACTTAAAATTATCTTTAATTTCACAAACTTAAATAATGACATTACAGTACTTGGAATTGTAAATTTGTAACGCCATAATTCGAAATTAATCGATCGATCGAAAGAGGCATCATCTATTGCCCCATGGGCGCAAAGGCATTGAAGAGGTAGGCGTCATCCGTATGTGGTTGCCACCATCAGCGGCGTGAGTGGCTCGTACGCCTTGCTCCGGCCATACTATAGCCTCACCCCATTAACCAGCTCCACACCCTCCTTGCCTCCCCTCGCGAGCATCTCTCTCAACTTATTGACATCATCCACCGCGGCAAGCTCCAGCAGCGCCGCCATCCTATCTCGCCGCTCACCACCAATGACCTGCCCCTGCGCCACATCGACGAGATCAGGAAGGTCGTTCGTTACCTCCGCTCAACGGAACACATCTGCAGGAGAGGTAAGAAGCAGTGGGGTTATATAAATTCAGCAACCGAGAAGATATCTATGGAATCCAGATTAAGAAATCTCGAATAAGGAGGGCAACAAAAGGGAAAGAGGTGAGAAGAGACCCACTCTATGAATCGGAGCTCTGCTTCCTTCAAAAGGGAATCAATCAATCCAATCCAAAAAGCACAGAGAGCAATTGCCGCCGATTCGAATGCCAGATCAATGGGAGAAAGGAAAAGTAATAAATGGGATGATCCAATCCAATCTATCGGGCTAGCCACTTGTAAGTTCAACCTTCATCAGTTATGGTTTTGGTGTTAATGACAAATCTAATCTTGTGTTAATGACAAATCCAATATTGAGTTTATCCCCTAATGCGATAGTGTTATTAATGACAATCTTATATCGAGACTAACATGTTTGTTTAGAATATCTTTGTTTAGTCTCATCGCATTGAAAAATGAAAAACCCGAGGTATGTATGCATATTCATTATAGTATTAATTACATACTTTGGATTCAAGTTAAAGTATGAATGTCCCCGTTACATTTACCACAAAATGTGAATTATGTTTCTCAATCCATATATTACATGGATGCACATATTTAGGGGGAGTTTGTAGCTTAACTTGAAAGTCTCTTTGTATTGATCGATTCGTTATTGACACACATAAGGATCAAGACAAAGAAACTAAATCCTTAAGTATATATTTGAATTGCCTAGTTATAAGTATACTCGTGGAAATATAGAATATGCTCCAATACAATCAAATTGAATATGTGCATATTATGTTCAAGTCAATTATATTTATGCACATATACATGTGGGGTTTATTCTATAGTTGATGACGTAGAGTAATGATCAATTTCATATCGCTTACACATAATAGATCATTACTTTTCATCAACATGAGTATATGAAAACTTGTGTAGTTAATATATACTCATATCAATTTAAATGATAATTTAAATTGAGTTTATTTGTCTTAATTAATTATTAAAGAACACTTCATCATGTGTTGATGGTGTTTTGTGATTAATTGAGGACAAATGAATAGTTCTTAAGTATAATAAAGCATGAGTTGCATTATTGTATTTAAGACACAATTAAATCATTTCAATTGATTTAGGTTGTGCTCAATTGATCTAAAGGCATCCATTATGTGTTAATGGAGTGCAAGAGATAATTGAGACAACCATGCATCTTGGACTAACTATTTGTATGAGTTGTGATTGAGTTAGGTCCAAAGATGGATGAGATGATGAGAACGGGACAAGGGCGGCATCATGAGTTGATGGGCGTCAAGAATGGATCCGAAGATAAAGAGGAGTCGGCGATGATCCTGGGGAATATCAAAGTGAAGATCATAAAGACCCCAAAGGGATTGCTTGTGGCGCTGCAAAGGTATAATTAGATAGGCTAAGGACTTTGTAGTCTTTGAGTCTAAGGTTTTTATCGCCGTGCTATTAAGAGGGTCGTTCCTTTGCTTGAGCTTCATCATGTGTTGGTGATCTCATCCGCGTTCACTCAAGCTCAAATCTTATTTGATTTGGTTTTTGCATATGGGTTAACCATTTGGCATGTGTTGCAAATGTGTTAAGCCTATGCTTGGTTGTTTTGCATTATGCTCGATTTGCATGTGTTGCAAAGATGAAAAGTATATGCATTTGGTTTCGCATAATGCTTTGATTTGCATGTGTTGCAAGAAGTGATAAGCTAGTCGTTGGCTTTTGCGTGAAGTTCACTTTTGCATGTGTTGCATTAGTTGAAGCTTCATGTTTTGGTTTATAAAACAATCTTTCTTAAAACCGTGTGGTTGCTTGGAGATAAGTTTTGCATGCGTTGCAAAAGGAGAGAGCTCAAGCTAATTTATGTTTGTGTGTTTGTATGGAGCTAGAGGCTTGCATGTGTTGCAGTAAAGAGCTCATCACGTGTGATTTGGTTTTAGTTGAAGTTTGGTTTTGGTGTTGCATGGAACTAGAGAATTGCATGTGTTGCAATTAGAGAGTTCATGCATCTTGATTTGATGTTGCTTGGAGCTAGACTTTTGCATGTGTTGCAAAGAGTAGTGCTCAAGCATGAAATATGTTTATTGTGTTGTTTGCAAGTTCGTTGTGCGAATAAACTGAGGTTTATGAGTCTGGAATTCCGAGAGCATGTGAGTGGGGCTTGCAACGGGTGTTGGCAAGTTGACCGGGTCTTGTGTTGACCTTCACATGGCTAGGGGAATTAATCTCATAAACTCAGGTTTGATTTTCTTAATACGTTTTGCAAATAGACTTTGAGTTGATTGCGAAATGCGTTTTTGTAATTTGGTTTGAATTCTTTGAGCATGAGCTATGTTGGTGCAAATGTGTTTTGCACGTGTGTATGATCATGTGTTGATCATCATGTGGCTCAAAGAATAAAGTTTGTTTTTGGAGAAATGGATTTTTGGAGTTGAATCAGTTTTTCTCCTGTGGCTTGTACTCTAGGGGCTTGAGGCGTGTAGTAATCTGTAAGTGCGGTACTCTAGGGTATTAGCCGCCAGTAGCTATTTTGATCTTGTGATGTTTGTGGCTCGGTGAGGCCGGCACTCCGCTCGGTGGGAGCGGTAGTAGTCATAAAAGTCGGTACTACTGCCCTTAGAGGCGGTAGTACGATTTAGAGCCGTTAAGCCGACCAGTTGAGACTCTGGCGGTACTCACAAACCCTTAGAGGCGGTAGTACCATAAAGGCTGATTCGCCCATTTGCCCCCAAGCGGCTAGTTTTCTTGTGGGGGCTATAAATACCCCCTTGGGGGCTTGGGGCTTAGGTTCTTTGGTGTTGTTCTTTGTGTGTGGGAGTTGTGTGCATGTGTTGCTCTTCTCCATTTGCCTCTTGAGCTTAAGAGTGAGACTAATTGCATGTGTTGCAATTAGGAAGTGATTTGAGAGCCTCTTGTGCATGTGTTGCACTTGAGGAGGCCTTGTGCATGTGTTGCACTTGGTGATCACCGGTTCGCGATTCGTTGTGCTCGGTGAGGTTCAAGCGAAGGAGCGGCTTGTTACTCTTGGAGGTTGCCGACTCCTAGGCGGCGTGAGGCGTCGTCTTGGAGCTCTCGAGGTTGTGAAAGCCGGCAAGTTTGTGAAGGTTCGGGTTGAGCCTACGCGCGAGCGTGAAAAACCACGACTAGTGGAAAGAGGCGGGTGCTCGAGCGGGAGCCGGTCCAAGTGTGGGCTAGCCTCAACGTGGACTAGGGGAGACTGCAAGTCTCCGAACACCACGGAAAAATATCGGTTGTCTCTTTTACTTTCAAGTATTTACATTTATTGTATATTGTCCAATTACTTGATTGTAATTAGAATTGCTTAGTGTTAATTGATTGATCAATTTAGCAATTCTAGTTTAGAGACATAATTTAGTTAGTGCACTAGTGAGCCTAGTTGATTTAGGCTTTAATTGTCAAAACCTATTTATCGCTTCGCATATATATTTGATTAAGTTTTGACATAGGGGTTGATTAGAGCGAATTGTTTATTGAGCGATCGAATTTTGTAAAAGCGCTTATTCACCCCCTCTAGGCGCATCCTCGACCCTACAAGTGGTATCGAGCCACGGTCACTCTCATTTTAGGCTTAACCGTCTAGAGAGTAAAAAGGATGGCAAATAGAGGTTTAGTGCACTCCATCGATTCATATATATTTGATGGCTCTAATTATGCTTCATGGAAAATATTTATGATTAGTCATTTTAAATCCATGAGCCCACAAATATGGTGGATCGTAGATGTCGGCTTTTCTTCTCTACTAAATGATATTGCTCCAACTAAAGGAGAGGAGAAATGCCTACATCTCGACGCTCAAGCTACTAATGTTTTATTTAGCGTTGTGGCGAGAAATATTCAATCTCATTTGCAATCTCAAGAGCGCTAATGAAATGTGGACAAATCTTCAAGAATTATATGGCGTGTCCACATCCCAAATTGAGGATTGCTTTGAGGAAGAAATGTCGGTTGGTGATTCTCCAACGTCAACATCAAGTGATGAACCGACATCTCCATCAACCTCAACCTCTGCCTCAAGCGACGACGAATATTCACTCCCATCGCGAATTCGTTGCTTCATGGCAAAAGGTAAAATTGAGGTAAGTGATGATGAGGATGATGATGAGCCCTCTTATGATGAATTAATGAATATGCTAGAGGAGCTTAATGAATTTCTTGGAAAGGAGAAAAAGAAATATAAAGTTTTGAAGTTGGAACATGACTCACTTCAAAATGACTATAATGTGCTTAAAGAAAATCATGAAAAAGTCCTTTTCAAAGAATTTTCTAAGTCTAGTGTGGATAGTGCTATTCAATGTAATTTAGAAGATGAATTGCCTTACTCAATTCCTATTACAAACAATTCATCAAACAAATGCATATCCACTTCTAGCGATGATTTGCCTTATTGCTCTAATGAAATTGCTTCTAGTTCCTCTATATCTTTAGATGCTAATCTTGTAGAGGAAAACAAAGAGCTCAAGGCCCAAGTCATTAGATTGGAAAATGACTTGAAGAAGTGCTATAAAGGAAAAGCCGTCCTCGATGAGATCTTGAGCAAGCCAAGGGCGCCTCAAGATAAGCGAGGACTCGGCTACATCTCCAAGAGGGAGAATAGCAAGACGAGGCACAACGCAAGACACTCGAAGACCATCAAGTGCTTCGCTTGCAACAAGAAGGGCCACCTCGCCTCCGTGTGCCCTAACAAAGTGGATATCAAGCCACAAGCATCAACCATGAGGCAAACCGGCAAGGAGCAAGTCAAAACCATCAAGAGAGGACCAAATAGCGTGACATGCTTCAATTGCCGGGAAAAGGGACATTTTGGTAAGGATTGTCCCAAAGGTATCACTCCTAAGCCTACTCTTGTTAATGAAAATTATTTGCTTAGGAAGGACAAGAATGGCAATGTGTTTGCCAAGCTTGTCAAGTCCCCTATGCCGACTAAAAATGATATACATTTGCATAGGAAGAGTAATTCTAGAAATGTATTTGCTCAAAATGCTAGGTTTCCTAAGAATAAGAAAAATCATGATGATCATATGCTTAGGAAAAATAATTATAGCAAAACATTTACTAGAAATGCTAGATCCTCTAAGCCATTTCATAATTCTAATTATCATATGCTTAGAAGAGATCAAACTAGAAATAATTTTGCAAAGTATCATTGCCCTCCTAAGCCATTTCATAAAAATGCAAATTATTTGCCTAGGAGTAATAATTATTGCAATTCTATTTCTAGTCATGTTAGTCAAGTTAAAATGTTAAAATTAGGACCATTTGGGTTCCTAAATCTATTGTGACTAACGTTGTCGGACCCAACAAGGATTGGGTACCAAAAACCGTCTAAAAGATTTTTAGGCAATAAAGAGATGGATTGGACGCTTGCACATCAAGAGGAGAAGGATTACATTCGTCTACAAGTGGTGTCAAGCATGAAGACAATCAAGTACATCATGAGCCAATGCCATCTCGATAACAAGCAATTTAAATTGATTACTATTTAAACTTATAGCCTTGTGTAGGTTATATTGTAATATTCATACTAGAATCAATTTAGATTGCGTGGTATTGACACTTGCTCTCGCCTCTTATCTATTCTCTTAATTGCAAATCTTGAGCAAGTTTAGAAGTAGCACATCTAGGGGGAGTGTTAATTCATATTCATATGTATCACATCCTTACGTGTGCCCATATTTATATAAGTGCATATATAATTTCAAAATCAAACCATTTAGCCAAAAGTCAAAACTTTGTATACTATTACTAATCTTGTGAAAAACTAGTTGAAAAATGTATACAAATGTTGTTGAAATGTTTTTCAAAGGTTTTGGATTCACAAAAATCTATTTTGAAAAGAAAATGAGTTTTAACTCCAAAATCTAGATAATAGTATCTTGTTTTAGATTTAAACTTATAATTTTCATAGAATTAAAAGTAAAAAGATTTTGAAAGAAATTCCAAAACAAAAATCCTAGAGTTGGTCATTCTTAACAACTTTCGTATTCAAAAGATTTTCAAAAGACCAACTTATCAAAAGTTATTTGATTTTGAAACTCGTCGAAAAACTATACTTGGCCCGTAACGGTCATATTATTGCACTTAGTGAGTTTCTCCATTTGGATCAATTCTTGTGTAGAATTGTGATTCAAAATGGTATTTTAGACTCATACACAAAATTCAAATCTTTATATCTTACCCTTGCTTAATTTGAATTCTTGTGTTGTTGATTTTGACTTGGTTTCTATTTGCTTCTTCGAATGGACTATTTAGATCAAAAGTCAAAATTGTATTTAAAAAGCCCAAATTTGTGAAAAGCTTTGTAAAAGTATTCTACTATGTATTCCAAAGGTTTTACAAGGTTTCAAAATGAAAATTCTATGTTGAAATCTAATTTGACTCAAAAACGATTTGATTTAATCCAAAATAGCCTATTCTAGCACTATGCTAAAATGTTGGCATTCGAGTTGGATTTCATTATAAATCTTGGCTATACACATTCTTGATACACCTATCTAAGCCATGGAAAAAGAAATTGCATGAAATCCAAACCGAAGTGCACTTCGAGGCTTTTCGTGAAAATCGATTTTAGTTTTTTGCCTCGTAGCATAATTTGCCATAACTTTGAAAATAAAATTATTTTGATGAAAATTCTTTTTGGAAAACCTTCTAATTAGTCCAAAGTTCATCTCTGCAAATTTTCAAATCAATCGGACTTCATTTGAATCGTTTTTGCCAAAAATTTGCAAAAGCAGAAGTTCAGTCAGTCAAAGTTCAGACGGTACTACCAAGCCTGGTCTTGTGATAGTACCGCAAACCCGGTACTACCGGACCTGGTCTGCGGTAGTACCGACCCTGGCAACTTGGGTCTGATTTTTTTTCCAGAATTTTTCGAAATTCTTTTTGGGATATCTTTTCATTGGTACTTCCTTTTTCAATAATTCTTTTTGGGAAAGTTTCTTATCATCCCAAAGTTCATTTGTGCAAAATTTGAAAAGCTCTGAAATTTATTTGATCACATTTTCAAGTGGTATCAGTTATGAGCACTTTAAATGAACTAAAAAGTGATTTTCACTTGATCTTTTGAAAAGACAAAACTTGTGCAATTCAAATGCAAATAACTCCATGATTCATTCATTGAATATCTTGGGGAGTTTATCTATTGCAAGTTTTGGGCACTTATAGGCTTCCAAGTGATATCATATCTTTATTTTGCTCTGATACTAAATCTTAGTGCCTTTATTGATCTATCTTGAGCTTTGCTCTCTTTCGATACCCGTAAGTATATATTGCCTTAATTTCATTGCTCTGATACCCATCAATGTTATTGATATATCCTTCAAGTGGTATCAACTCTTTGTGATTTGATCCTAAGTGGTATCAATTGAGCCCTTATTCACTTCATATGCTTACAAGTGGTATCATTAAGTTATGCTTTTCTCCAAGTGGTATCATGATTCTTAATATTCATCTCTTCTTGTGATATCCTTAATTATTTGGATTCTTTTTTTTGGTGGTATCATTGAATTCAATTATTTCCTACAAGTGGTACTTAATTACCTCTTTGTAGCATTATTGCGATACCCACATTTTTGAATAAGAGTTTCCTCTCAAATTAAAATTGTAAGTTCAACCACTTAAGATTTCTCTGTGTGAGATTCTTTATGGATTGAAATACATAAAAGAGGAAAATCTCTTGTTGAGCATTGTTCTTCATGCAAATTTGAAAATGCTCATTTCTTTCGGTTCTTCATGCAAAGCCCTTGAGATAGATTTAAAGTGATATCTAACTTCTCAAGTGGTATCTATTTCTTTTGGGTTCCTCGGTTGACCCTATTAGGCAAAGTATTGGATTCTTTAAAAGAATCATATTGAAAATTTGCAAAGCCTAATAAAATGAGGAGTGAGTTATTTGAATGTGTTTCAAATAAACCGTGTGATACCCTTACTTCGTTTTTCATGCTTATCTTTACAAGTGGTATTTGTTTTACAAGTGGTATCCACAAATCCAAATATGGTCTCTTTTCGAGTTTTCCTTATTTTTAGACCATATTTCAAATAAAAACTTGTTTTGCTTCTTGGATGACCCTTCAAGTTTTTATTTGGTTTGAAATTTTAATCTCCTTCAATTCTTTCCCAAAGGTCATAAGTGTTCATTTAAATTTTTTATATGACCTTCATTAGATATAACCCCTGAAAGAAGTTGTTAAATGTCAAAAGGGGGAGAATAATTTTATGGGGGAGAATTAGGAGCTTAAAAAGAATTTGTTAAATCCCAAAAAGGGGAGAATAATTGAATAACCAAAAAGGGGAAGAATGTATTTCAAGTTAATCTTTTAGTTTTTTTTCCATTTTTGGTGCTTAATGCCAAAAGGGGGAGAATTAGGAAGCTTAATGTCATTTGGTTTAAAAAGTAAGCTTGATATGATTAAGGGGGAGAATTAATATGCATATGCATTCAAATAGCTTAAATTCTCTCGATATGTTAGTTTTAATCTAAATGTGCTCATTAAGCTTGGATTTGTCATTAATCACCAAAAAGGGGGAGATTGTAAGTTCAACCTTCATCAGTTATGGTTTTGGTGTTAATGACAAATCTAATCTTGTGTTAATGACAAATCCAATATTGAGTTTATCCCCTAATGCGATAGTGTTATTAATGACAATCTTATATCGAGACTAACATGTTTGTTTAGAATATCTTTGTTTAGTCTCATCGCATTGAAAAATGAAAAACCCGAGGTATGTATGCATATTCATTATAGTATTAATTACATACTTTGGATTCAAGTTAAAGTATGAATGTCCCCGTTACATTTACCACAAAATGTGAATTATGTTTCCCAATCCATATATTACATGGATGCACATATTTAGGGGGAGTTTGTAGCTTAACTTGAAAGTCTCTTTGTATTGATCGATTCGTTATTGACACACATAAGGATCAAGACAAAGAAACTAAATCCTTGAGTATATATTTGAATTGCCTAGTTATAAGTATACTCGTGGAAATATAGAATATGCTCCAATACAATCAAATTGAATATGTGCATATTATGTTCAAGTCAATTATATTTATGCACATATACATGTGGGGTTTATTCTATAGTTGATGACGAGAGTAATGATCAATTTCATATAAACACACATAATAGATCATTACTTTTCATCAACATGAGTATATGAAAACTTGTGTAGTTAATATATACTCATATCAATTTAAATGATAATTTAAATTGAGTTTATTTGTCTTAATTAATTATTAAAGAACACTTCATCATGTGTTGATGGTGTTTTGTGATTAATTGAGGACAAATGAATAGTTCTTAAGTATAATAAAGCATGAGTTGCATTATTGTATTTAAGACACAATTAAATCATTTCAATTGATTTAGGTTGTGCTCATTTGATCTAAAGGCATCCATTATGTGTTAATGGAGTGCAAGAGATAATTGAGACAACCATGCATCTTGGACTAACTATTTGTATGAGTTGTGATTGAGTTAGGTCCAAAGATGGATGAGATGATGAGAACGGGACAAGGACGGCATCATGAGTTGATGGGCGTCAAGAATGGATCCCGAAGATAAAGAGGAGTCGAGCGATGATCCCAGGGGAATATCAAAGTGAAGATCATAAAGACCCCAAAGGGATTGCTTTGTGGCGGCAAAAGGTATAATTAGATAGGCTAAGGACTTTGTAGTCTTTGAGTCTAAGGTTTTATCGCCGTGCTATTAAGAGGGTCGTTCCTTTGCTTGAGCTTCATCATGTGTTGGTGATCTCATCCCGCGTTCACTCAAGCTCAAATCTTATTTGATTTGGTTTTTGCATATGGGTTAACCATTTGGCATGTGTTGCAAATGTGTTAAGCCTATGCTTGGTTGTTTTGCATTATGCTCTGATTTGCATGTGTTGCAAAGATGAAAGAGTATATGCATTTGGTTTTCGCATAATGCTTTGATTTGCATGTGTTGCAAGAAGTGATAAGCTAGTGCGTTGGCTTTTGCGTGAAGTTCACTTTTGCATGTGTTGCATTAGTTGAAGCTTCATGTTTTGGTTTCGCAAAACAATCTTTCTTAAAACCGTGTGGTTGCTTGGAGATAAGTTTTGCATGCGTTGCAAAAGGAGAGAGCTCAAACACGAATTTATGTTTGTGTGTTTGTATGGAGCTAGAGGCTTGCATGTGTTGCGAGTAAAGAGCTCATACGTGTGATTTGGTTTTAGTTGAAGTTTGGTTTTGGTGTTGCATGGAACTAGAGAATTGCATGTGTTGCAATTAGAGAGTTCATGCATCTTGATTTGATGTTGCTTGGAGCTAGACTTTTGCATGTGTTGCAAAGAGTAGTGCTCAAGCATGAAATATGTTTATTGTGTTGTTTGCAAGTTCGTTGTGCGAATAAAGCGAGGTTTATGAGTCTGGAATTCGAGCATGTGAGTGGGGCTTGCAGCGGGTGTTGGCAAGTTGATGGGTCTTGTGTTGACCTTCACATGGCTAGGGAATTAATCTCATAAACTCAGGTTTGATTTTCTTAATCGTTTTGCAAATAGACTTTGAGTTGATTGCGAAATCGTTTTGTAATTTGGTTTGAATTCTTTGAGCATGAGCTATGTTGGTGCAAATGTGTTTTGCGTGTGTATGATCATGTGTTGATCATCATGTGGCTCAAAGAATAAAGTTTGTTTTTGGAGAAATGGATTTTTGGAGTTGAATCGGTTTTTCTCCTGTGGCAGTACTCTAGGGGCTTGAGGGCGTAGTCACTTAAGTCTTGATACTCTAGGGTATTAGCAGCCGTAGCTATTTTCTGATCTTGTGATGTTTCTTTGGCTCGGTGAGGCCGGCACTGCTTCGGTGGGAGCGGTAGTACCATAAAGTCGGTACTCACTGCCCTTAGAGGGCGGTAATCTGGGATTTAGAGCCGTTAGCCGACCAGTTGAGACTCTGGCGGTACTACTGCCCTTAGAGGCGGTAGTACCGTAAAAACTGATTCGCCCATTTGCCCCCAAGCGGCTAGTTTTCTTGTGGGGGCTATAAATACCCCTTGGGGGCTTGGGGCTTAGGTTCTTTGGTGTTGTTCTTTGTGTGTGGGAGTTGTGTGCATGTGTTGCTCTTCTCCATTTGCCTCTTGAGCTTAAGAGTGAGACTAATTGCATGTGTTGCAATTAGGAAGTGATTGAGAGCCTCTTGTGCATGTGTTGCACTTGAGGAGGCCTTGTGCATGTGTTGCACTTGGTGATCACCGGTTGCGCGATTCGTTGTGCTCGGTGAGGTTCAAGCGAAGGCGGCTTGTTACTCTTGGAGGTTGCCGACTCCTAGGCAGGCGTGGGCGTCGTCGCGGAGCTCTCGAGGTTGTGAGAAGCCCCGGCAAGTTTGTGAAGGTTCGGGTTGAGCCTACGCGCGAGCGTGAAAAACCACGACTAGTGGAAAGAGGCGGGTGCTCGAGCGGGAGCCGGTCCAAGTGTGGGCTAGCCTCAACGTGGACTAGGGGAGACCGGCAAGTCTCCGAACACCACGGAAAAATATCGGTTGTCTCTTTTACTTTCAAGTATTTACATTTATTGTATATTGTCCAATTGCTTGATTGTAATTAGAATTGCTTAGTGTTAATTGATTGATCAATTTAGCAATTCTAGTTTAGAGACATAATTTAGTTAGTGCACTAGTGAGCCTAGTTGATTTAGGCTTTAATTGTCAAAACCTATTTATCGCTTCCGCATATATATTTGATTAGGTTTTGACATAGGGGTTGATTAGAGCGAATTGTTTATTGAGCGATCGAATTTTGTAAAACGCCTATTCACCCCCCTCTAGGCGCATCCTCGACCCTACACCACTGCCCGCTTCCCACTCAGCTACGCGGGTGGGCACACGTGTCGGGGTGAGGGTAGAGAACGGACGTATCACCACTGTGGAGTATATGGACCCCGGGTATCTGCATGGCAGGCCACCATACGTAACAAGGAAACCCCAAAGATGGAAACCAACCTTGATTAGGTGGGATATGATTGTAATCCTGTTTGTTGCCATACTCGACGGATAAGGAAAGAGATACAATCTCCACTTTGTAACCAACTAGGACTCTTCCTTATAACTGCGCTCCTCCACTATATAAGAGGGGGTAAGTTAGCGTCATGAGGGGGACGAGGAGAATCTCATTAGCAAATTAGCTAGCCATATATAATTCCAAAGCACAAGACTAGGGTATTATCTCCTCCGCGAGAGCCCGAACCTGTATAATTCTTGTATCTTGTGATACCATCGAGTTTGGATCCAGCGCCTAGCCCTCTTTTGATTATTGCCGACAACAAACATCGACAGTTGGCGCGCCAGGTAGGGGAAGCGTCAAGATCAATCTCGGCAAGTTCGATGGCCTCCCTTAATGGAATCGTCATTGCCTTCGCTCCCGGCCACACTTTCCGCTTCGGGAGCCTCGACTTCATCGCCGACCACCTCAACAAGCTTGCTTTCTTGGATTCGGACCAGATCCAATCTGGGAGAGACTTCATTGATACTTCATCCGGACTTCCGTTCGGGTCGGGGAGCGCCGCGGCCATCTACTCACGAGTAGTAAGGCGGTGACTTCCGATCGGATCTGATAAGGAATCGATTCGGGACATCTCGAATGCGGTCGTCATAGTGGCTTTTAGAAAGGAGTCGGCGACGCCAACTTGATCAAGAAGATGTCGGAAGTCGCCGACTACGGTAAAGAGATGTTCGCATTACGGATCGCCGCGCCGAACGCCACCTTCGGACGGCCACGAGCCACGCTGCGCCCGGCGCCACCGCCGCACGGCCACGAGCCTACGCTGCGCCCAGCGCCACCTTCGCACGACCACGAGCCTACGCCACCCAGCGCCACCGCCGGCACGGCCACGAGCCACGCCAGCCCCGGCGCCACCCGCACGGCCGCGAAGCCAACACTGCGCCCGGCGCCACGCCCGGCACGGCCACGAAGCCACGCCAGCGTCGGCGCCACCTTTGCACGACCACGAGCCTCGCCCGGCGCCACGTTCGCACGGCCGCGAGCCTACGCTGTGCCACCTTCGACACGCCACGAGCCACGCCCGCGCGCGAAGCGCCGCCAGTGCGGCCACGAGCCGCGCCTCGCCCGAAGCGCCACCTTTCGCACGGCCACGAGCCACGCCGGCGCCTGAACGCCACCTTCGGCACGGCCACGAAGCCACGCCCGGCGCCGAAGCGCCACCTTGGCGAGGCCACGAGCCATGCGGCGCCGCGCCAGCGCCACCGCCAGAGCCACGAGCCACGCTGCGCCACAGCGCCGCACGACCAGAAGCCTCGCGGCGCCCAGCGCCACCTTCAAGACGCCACGAGCCTCGCCCGGCGCCAGCGCCACCCCGGCAACGCCACGAAGCCACGCCATCGCCCGAAGCGCCACCCCGCACGCCCACGAGCCACGCCGGCGCCAGCGCCACCTTCGCACGCGCCACGAGCCACGCCAGCGCCAGCGCCACCCGGCTTGACGCCACGAGCCTCGCTGCGCCGAGTGCCACTGGCAGCGGCCACGAGCCACGCCAGCGCCGGGCGCAACCTTCGCCGGCACGAACCACGACGCCGCGGCGCCGAAGCGCCACTTCGCCGGCCGACCACGCCCTCGTCTGCGCCCAGCGCCACCCCGGCACGGCCACGAGCCTCGCCCGGCGCCAGCGCCACTTTTCGCACGGCCACGAAGCCTACACCTGCTTCGAAGCGCCCCTTCGGCACGGCCACGAAGCCTACGCTGCGCCGAAGCGCCACCGCACGGCCACGAGCCACGCCCGCCTCGAAGCGCCACGCTTCGCACGCCACGAGCCACATCGGCCCGAAGCGCCACCTTTTGCGCGACGCGAAGCCAACACTTGCGCCGGCGCCACCTTCGCTTGCGCCACGAGCCTACACTGCGCCAGCGCCCTTCGCACGCCACGAAGCCACGCCCGCGCGTCGAAGCCACCTTCGCACGCCACGAAACGCCATTGCCCGTCAGCGCCACCGCCGCACGGCCACGAAGCCCGCGGCGCCTCGGCGCCACCTTCGCCACGGCCACAAGCCTCGCCCGGCGCCAGCGCCACCTTCGGCGACGCCACGAGCCTACTCCTGCGCCGAAGCGCCACCTTAACCGCACGACCACGAGCCTCGCTGCGCCCGAAGCGCCACCTTCGACACGCCACGAACGCGCGCGGCCGCCCGGCTCGCCACGAGCCATGCCGGCGCCGGCGCCACCTTTGGTACGACCACGAGCCTCGTCTGCGAAGCGCCACCTTCGGCGCGGCCACGAAACCGCGCTTCGAAGCGCCACCTTGACGGCCAGAGCCTATGCGGCGCCCAGCACCACCAGCCGGCACGCCACGATCCACGCCATCGCCGAAGCGCCACCTTCGGCACGACCACGAGCCACGCCCGCGCCGGGCGCCACCGCCGGCACGGCCACGAGCCACGCCGAGCCCGAAGCGTCACCGCCAGCACGGCCACGAGCGAAGCGGCGCCTCGGCGCCACCCGGCACACGACCACGAGACACCCAGCGCCGAAGCGCCACCGCCCGGCGGCCACGAGCCTCGCTGCGCCGGCGCCGCCACTTTTCGCACGGCCACGAGCACGCCCGGCGAAGCGCCACCGCCACGCACGGCCACGAAGCCGCGCCAGCGCCAGCGCCACGCCGGCTGCACGCCCGCGAAACTACGCCGGCGCCAGCGCCACCCGCACGACCACGAGCCTACACTGCGCCGAGCTCCCCGCCGGCACGGCAGAGCCACGCCAGCGCCCGAGAGCCACCTTCGGCATAGCCCACGAGCCTCGCCCGGCGCTCCGTCGCCACCTTCGGCACGACCACGAGCCACGCCCGGCCTCCAGCGCCACCGCCGGCGCGGCCACGAGCCTACACTGCGCGCCGAGAGCCACCTTTCAGCACGGCAGAGAGCCACGCCGCGGCGTCGAAGCCACCCGCCGGCACGACCACGAGCCACGCCCGGTGCCGAAGCGCCACTTTTCGGCACGGCCACGAGCCTACGCTGCGCCGAAGCGCCACCGCGGCAAGACGGCCAGAAGCCTACGCCGGCGCCCAGCGCCACCTTCGCACGGCCACGAGCCTCGCCCGGCGCCCAGCGCCACCTTGGCGGCAGCGGCGCCACGCTGCGCGCCCAGCGCCACCGCCGGCACGGCCACGAGCCTATACTGCGCCTCGGCGCCACCGCCGGCACAGACCACGAGCCGCGCGGTTCAGCGGCACTTTCGGCACGGCCACGAGCCACGCTGCGCTCCGAAGCGCCACCGCCGTTCTGACCACGAAGCCACACGGCGCGAAGCGCCACCTTCGGCACGGCCACGAGCCTACGCATGCTCCCCGAGCGCCACCTTCGGCACGGCCACAAGCCACGCCAGCGCCACCTTCGGTACGGCCATGAGCCACGCCACCGCCCCAAGCGCCACCTTCGACGCGGCCACGAGCATACGCCTGCGCCCCGAGTGCCACCTTCGGCACGTCCACGCTTGTGCCACGGGCAAGGACGGCACGATCGTCAGCAACACATAGAGTATAGAGCAGCTAAGTCGCTTTTTACTCAATTATGTCATTTTGAATAAAATTGTTGGCTTTCTTGACTTGCTACTTAGTTGATCCACAACTAAGCAGTCAGTCGGGGGTTACACCTAATAGTGTGCACATGCGCACATCTTTTTCTGAGTTGTGTTTTTCTTCTTTTACTTAACGATTGCAAATGAATCCGATGCGTTAATTCCGAGTTGTGAAGCTCTGACCCGTGAACGGCGAACTTTGGTCACTTAAAATGCGTGCCTAGGAAAAAGAGTCATGAGCTGACTCCCGACGCTCGGGGGCTAGACTAGTCGGGCAGAGTGCTTAAACAAAAAGAGTCAAACCACTCGGATGAATTCAAAATCAATAAGAAAAAGGAGTAAAAAACTCTAAAATTATATATAAACCAGTTGGATACCACATCCGAGTGAATTGTTTTTATATTGCCTAAGTTCTGCATATACATGATTTCAGGGCCACTAAATTTGGATGCGATGTGTGTGGGCCAACGCTTCAACAATGACATCAGCCACTTCGACGATGAATGAGACGGCGCTGAATTTCGCCTTGAGCGGGAAAAGCGTTTTGACTTCTGTATATCGTTCGGGATACGGTATGCCCCATGATGGGCCACCAGCTGTACGCCGCGACAGTCGGGAATAGTTCAACGCGTGGAGCTCTATTGAGTCCTTCACGATCTCTTTGCCTACAATGGGCACTCGGTGGAGCGGAAAATCGATCCGAAACTATATCAAGAAGCTGGAAGCACTTCGGTGTGAAGCATGATTTCGGTTGAGGCTGCGACCAGAAGGCGGCAACTTCGATCGCAAAGCACTCGGGGGCTACTGTGGAGTATATGGACCCTGGGTATCTGCATGGTAGGCCGCCATACGTAACAAGGAAACCCCAAAGATAGAAACCAACCTTGATTAGGTGGGATATGATTGTAATCCTGTTTGTTGCCATACTCAACGGATAAGGAAAGAGATACAATCTCCACTTTGTAACCAACTAGGACTCTTCCTTATAACTGCTCCCCTCCACTATATAAGGGGGGGGTAAGGTAGCGTCATGAGGGGGACGAGGAGAATCTCATTAGCAAATTAGCTAGCCACATATAACTCCAAATCACAGGACTAGGGTATTATCTCCTCCGCGAGAGTCCGAACCTGTATAATTCTTGTGTCTTGTGCTACCATCGAGTTTGAATCCAGCGTCTAGCCCTCTTTTGATTATTGCCGACAACAAACGTCGACAACCACCAACTCATAATTAGAATTAATAGAGATAGAGATAATAAACTTATCTAGTCACGTCATGCATAGCCGTGCACATGCTGCTGGCCGGCCGAAATTAAGTCCATACGTGTTAGGTAAAAAGAAAAGATGATGTTATCTATACATGCAAGTAAATGTTTAATGGAAAGGATGCATATATCAACTCAAAGACATATGGTAACTTAAAAGCGGTATGCGTGCAGTATATAAAAAAAATCGGCCGTGCAGTATTTGGAAATAGAATAGACTGATTGAGATAAGAATCTGATACGTTGCAGATCACGTATGTATGCATATCCAACCGAATTAAAACCTTCTCCGTTCGTCAATGTACAGAAAATCGAACAATAACGGTTTCGTGAGTATGCCTAGGAGAAGAGGAGGAACGGACCACCGTCACCAACTTATAATTAAAAGTAGTAGAGATATTAGGACTGTGTAACAAATACAACTCACTTTTAAATACGAAGGATGTTTAAACATTTCAGAATCTAGCCGCTCATTCATGCGGTTCTTTCGAAACTAGGAAATGATAATTTACATCCATCCTCCCAAGAGAACACACGTCTATATTTACAATTTCAAACATCACCGTTTCTTTCTAAAGCCCAAAAGTAGGACAAATCGAAACACGCCAATTTATGAGGAAAATTTTGACCGATCCAACGGATCAGAATTCATTGTCTCATTCCATGAGATCATCTAAACCAACAAATTCCCGCTCCCCGTCAAGGCACCACCGCACGGCGCACCTACGAACGGGTTCACGTAATTACCAACATACCCTTGCCTCCCGCCGGCACCGGCATTGCCGTCGTCGTCGAACACCACCCACTCCTTCGTCACCACCGTCTTGGCCGCCACGCTGGTCGCCTCCATGGCGACCAACGCCTTCTCTTCGTTCACCTCCGCCTTGCTGTTGTCTTCGACGTGGTTCATGATGAGCTTCTCGAGGTCCCTGATGTCGTCATCCGGGACGCGCTCCACGGCCGGGAACTCGGCGGCGTTGAGCACGCCGAGGCTCCGGCAGAGCTCGAAGTACGACGAGAGCTGCGCGCTCTGCTCCGCGGCCTTTCGCAGCACCCGCATCCCCTGCATTCCCCTCCGCCGCCTCGCAGCCGCCACGGTCTCCCCCGGCCTTGGCCTCGGCGTCGTCGGCGCCGATCCAAGTGCGCCGACTAGGAACCGGGCAATGCCGGTGCATATTTGGCTGTACACCTCGAAGATCTCGATGACGACACAGTCCATCGCCTCCAGGATGAGGTCCTGCTCCATGCCGTCCCCGTACGGCCGGATTTGCAAGAGCAGCTCGAGCAGGTGCTGCAGCTTGGAGACGCGGTCGAGGCGCGCGTTCTCGTCGTCGGCTTCGTTGTCGTTGGCGTCGTCGATTTCCTGCGCGGCGAAGAGGGAGCGGGTGTCGAGGAAGCGGAAGTATGCGCGCACGAAGGAGGAGAACCCCGACGACTTGGACGGCGGGGACGAGCGGTCGTGGAAGTCGGCGAGGTCGAAGGGGACGCGGCCGAGGCGCGCCGCGCTGGGCGCGAGGTCGGAGCGCAGGAGCAGGCCGTGCGCGAGCATGAGTGCCTTGAGCGCCACGGCCCAGCACCGCGTCCGGCCCGCCCGGCGCGCGAGCGCCCACATGAGCGGCTGCAGTGCCGGCGGCGACGCTCGCGCCAGCGCGAACACCCGCGCCGCGCTCCTGTAGTCCGCCGACCGCTCGTCGTGGCTCGTCGCGCGGATTACCGCCGCCTCCAGCTCCGCGTTCCTCAGCGCTGCCGCCGCCGAGGTGGCCGGTCGCAGCACCGCCACGCGCGTCAGGTACACGCTCCTCTTGTCCTTGGCCGCCGCTGCCGCGCGCCGCCACCATTGCCTCGCGGTCGTCATTCGCCCCTAACCCAGACCACCCCACCTATCCTCACAAGAACCACCACCCCCTCCGCCACCGCCGAGCTCGACCCGCCCCGGTAAGATCAAAGCCCTGATTCTCGCCAGCTCCCGGACGCGTTAATCCTTGGCCGCTGGAGCATCCGGTGGAGGAGGAAAGCTCTCGCAAACGAAATGGCCGGACCAAACCGAGGGCAGAAGAAAAACGCCGCGCCAAGAAGGACGTGTGAGGCAGTAAGTGGGCGAGGGGAGAGGGAGCAAGGGAAAATGGCACAGTGGTGGACGAGGGCCAGCCAGCTCAAGCTTTTCTAATTCTGAATTTCCGATCGTGTCCGCGTAGAGGCAGAGAAGACGAGCTTTCGTACTGGAAATGGTACAAGCCATGGGTTAATATTGACCTACCACATCAAACATGCGTAATTGTTAATTAATCTGTCGATTTCAAATTGCCAGCTCCATCGCATTTCGGGTAGGTTTGGAGCAATTACTCCGTGGCGATTGGCAAGCAGGCGATCGATGTGGGCACGACTACGCCACGCTATGTGTGGGATTGCACCGTCATACCGGCACCGATTTAACAAATGTTGCAGTGCATTATAAGACCTTTTTTAATCGCTATGGGATGCTGTGTCAAAACTAATATTTGACTTCTCGGTGTCACATGGTTGGTCACCTCACCTGTACAAGTAGATCAGTCAAGAGATTCAGGGAAAGGCGATGCAGGCTTGCAGGCAATCATCCACTTCAATTTATTTGCGGGAGATACATTGTATTCATGACTTGGAAGGAACGTTCTTGCGGAGCACCGAGGCAAGGCATGAATCCATGATCACATCAAAGAACCCTGTACTTCCCAATCAATCGGTGTGCTGCACTGCAAGATACTGCAACTAGTTCGCGTGTGTGAATCTAGAATTGAATTGAGATGACTGTATTAGCAGTCACACCACCGATCTATAAAAATAATAATGATCTAGATTTTTTAAGGCGCTGTTTGGGGAAACACAGTAATGGCATACGCACTGTAGCACACGCTGCAGCAAATACTATTTGTGAGAACTGTAGCACGATCCTGACCGTCGACTCCTGTGATCAAAACGATGCTGGTGGTTAGTGACTGCTAACGTTGCAGTCGCCGGTGCCTCTGCACCGGATCCTTTCCATGAACCCAAGAGCTTGATGATTAGAACGGAGTTTCAACTTAAACCAGCAAACAAGGTAATTAAATTCATACGTGCAATTCAGATTCATTGATCTTGCTATGTGCCAACGCAAAACTTAGGTAAAATATTATGGTGCCATGACCTCGCGTCCTCACCGTGGCACTAACCCACTAACCTTTTTTATTTTAATTTACAGACGAACACTATGCCACCACCCCTCTCCCCTCCAAGGCCCAAGCCCATTTTGAGAGTTTCAGGGAGATACAGCTTTATCATATTGGTGAAGCACTTAGCCCGTTCAATTTCTAGTGCTACATATTTGGTTCTTACAAAATCACAGCACTTCCCTTTTTAAGGAAAAAAAGTTGCCTACGTTGCCTTTCAGAATTGTTTTTCGTAGCACATGATTTTTTTTAAAAAAAAACTATTATCATATACGAATAATTTAGAATCTGTGTCGGTGATAAGTCGTCACAACATATAATGATATTATTAGAAAAACTTACGAGCACTACAGAATGTTTCCTCGAAAAAAAAAGAACTATACGAAAGAATGCAGATAATACCCACGCGCTTACGCACAGAGATGAGAGAAGGAACTCGGTTGAGAAGAATCTTTTGTAGTCAAGTACGACCTCGCAATAAACTGGCCACGTTCTATTTTGTATGTTCCGTTTTGGTCAATATCAGAATAACAAGATGATGCATTCTTTTATTACGTCAACAAGTTGCATGGAAAAACCTAACATTGATCGTATAGTCTCTTCTATTTGATACCAGCAAATATGAGCAGTGCTAGTTGCACAAATTTTAAAGCAAATAAGGGACAAGTATTCTTCATCTACTTTTTATTTATATTTTAATATTTGTGCAACTTTTAAACAGTGATTCTGTAGAGGTGGGCAAATATTCGTACTTTTTCATTATACAATTATTATTTAGGAGTGACCATGGTACGTGCAAGCATTTGTATAGCTGTATTTCTAAAAAGAAAAAGGTGCGACAAGCTGGCTAAAGGCCACTGCTGGGCTTTCACTTGCGCATAGATTGCAATCTTTAAGACCTGAAGGCCCACAATTGGTAATGGACCTCCCAAGTAAATAAGGCCTAAAATCCACAGAATGGCCTGTGATATGACCTCGCCTACGCCGCCGCAGGGAGCCCGCCCACGGCGACTCCGACATGAATGAGTCGATGGTTGATAGGCGGGCGTCCTGCCAGGCTCTCACTTTTGACGAGTCTAGGCAAAATCTATTTGTATTTTATGTTTGCTTCGTAACGTGTCGGTTCAGATTTGGCCTATTTATACTATTGCTATAAGAGAAAATGACCACGGATTAATTTCATTCTTTATCTGTGTAGAACTTCCTTTTTCTACAGTCAAAACAAAATTCTATTATGTTTATTCTTCTCAATTTTCTTGATTCAGTTGCTCCTTCCGGTCACATATATGCAGCTATGCATTTACTCATTGATTTGCTCACCCACACATACAACGCATGCATGCATTTCTTTTCTTTTCTCTAGTCCGCCTAGGTTTTTTTTCTTTACTCTTTGATTTGCTCACCCACACATACAAGGTAGACATACACAAGCTGTTTCGAGCCGTACCGGCCCGAGCATGGTCTAGACTGTCGTGCCGGGTAGGGCAACCCAGGCACGGCCTAGATAATCGTGCCGTGCCGGTCCGACCTGTTTAAAACAGTTTTGTGTCGGGCCGTAAGTCGGACTGGACCGAACGTGCCTTGTACAGACTCAAAATAGCCCGACCCAGTGTACGATCTCTCAATAAACTGGCCATGTTCTATTTTGTATGTTCCGTTTTGGTCAGGGGCGAAGCCCAGTTATGACCCATGGGTGCAGATGCACCCCCCTCAAAAAAAAATTTAGTTATTACCCCCATATCTTGGCCCTATATGCACCCCTCTCAGCCCAACGTACTGCACCTCCCTCACCTCAGCCCAACTCAGCCCAACGAGCGACGTTTCGTTCTCCACATCCCAGCGCACAGCGGCAGAGACCGAGAGACGCACCCAGTTCGTGTTCATCGCTTCGTGTCTCGTGCCTGGGCGCTGGGGCAGCCTCGCATCGTCCCAGTGGCCGTGGGGCTTGCGGGCGGCAGATGGAATTCGCGCTCGGCCGCCTCGCCCTCGCGTCGTCTGCGCGGCCGCCCCAGCTGACCGAGTCTCCACCGTCTCGTTGACGCTTCCGCAGTTCCACTTCGTATCGATCGCCACTTCGCCAATCGCCAGGACGCCAGCAGCCCAGCACGGCAGCACGCCAGCACCAATCGCCAATCGCCTCATCGCCACTTCGCCAGGACGCCGAATCACCGAAGGACGGCGAAGGACCGAAGGTCAAGTGCGAATTGTGATCTGATATTCTGATTTAGTGATTTTTTCACGTGATGACGTATTGACGTGAAGAACTTGCTAGAATGCTAATTAGGTAACTGCGTAATTGCTATCTCTTGTTTTTCCATTTTTTATTCTTGAGCGGTTGAACGGCAGTATTGCACAGATGATGAATTGAGTACGTGTATTATCCATGTATTCCATATGAGAGAACATAGGTACGAATGTTAAAAGGTGTTGTATTTATTTTCAATGCAACGTTCAACAATTTACCTTTTGTCCACGCTCATTATGCATTTTCTCCACGCCAGCAATATTTTGTTAATGATTTTTGGTCTTCTTGCATTCACTAGTACGCTGGTTAAGACATTGATAAGAAGGTGTGTGTCCCAGTGTCCAGCACATTTAGTTGAGCCAATTTCTACTATTGATTAATATAATTATTGTTTTTTAATGTTATTAATTCTCAATTGGATTAAGCTAGCAATATTAAAACTAGAATATAATTAAATGTTCTTGAATTGTGCACTATTGGTAGGTAATTGATGGAACGGTTTTTCAAAAGAAAAGCACCGGAGCCAGCTAGTACCAACAATGCTCGTAATTCATGTTTGGATGATATCAACTGGGAAGAGGAGATAAAATATGATCTAGGATTAAGGAAGCAAATTGATGATTACCATCCTAATCTTCGAGAGAGGGTGAGAAGGAAGTACTTGGAGAATGGACCATGTCAACCTCGCACACTTGATTTTCCTATGGCAAATTCAAGAAGGTTTGTTCCAGAATGGTTCGATGAGTTTGGAGATTGGCTTGAATACAGTGAGTCCAAAGATAAAGCGTATTGCTTTTCTTTGTTTCCTTTTAGAGAAAAGAAGGATGGCGGATATGAAGCATTTGTTAAAAATGGTTGGAATGGTTATCATAGAAAGGAAAGGTCATGAGTCATGTAGGTGATGTTGGTGGCTTACACTATAGAGCAATGAAGAAGTGTGATGATTTGTTACAAACAAATCAGCACATTAATGTTGCTTTCCATGGTGTGAGCGAATCTAGTAAGAGGACTATTTTACTAGGTTGAATGGGTCCATCGATGTTGCTGAATATTAGCAAAGCAAGGATTGCCTTTTCGAGGCCATGATGAGTCAAAACAGTCCTTAAACAAAGGTAATTTCAGGGAATTCCGCGAATTTGCAGAGGAGCAAAATCCAACCTTGAGAAAGGCAACAGTAAAATAAATCGAAAATAGTCTTTTGGTTGCTCCTTAAATACAAAGGGATATTGTGCCTTTGTTTTGCAAAGGAGGTGTCGCGATGCTATTCTAGAAGAAATTGGGAATGATGTTTTGTGCTTGCTAGTTGATGAGTCCGGAGATGTTGCTTGGAAAGAACAAATGGTGTGGTCTTGAGATTTGTAGATAAATGTGGGCTGTGAAAGAAAGATTTGTTGGCCTTGTTCATGTGAGTGAAACAACTTCTGCTTATCTCAAGTCTTCTATTGATGCACTATTTGCTGATCTTAAGTTAAGCTTAAAGCAAGTTAGAGGCCAAGGATATGATGGTGCTAGTAATATGAGAGGTGAGTTCAATGGTTTGCAATCATTAATCTTGAGAGAAAATAGTTCAGCTTATTATGTTCATTGTTTTGCTCACCAACTTCAACTAGTACTTGTGGCTATTGTGAGAAAGCATAAAGGGGTTAGTGAATTTTTTACTATGGTTTCCATGTTACTGAATGTGGTGGGTGGATCATCCAAGAGAAGGGACTTGGTTAGAGATATTAATCTTAAAGAAATGAGTAAGGCATTAGGGTGTGGACAGCTTCAAACTGGGACAGGTTTGAATCAAGAGCAAAGCCTTCAAAGGCCTGGAGATACTCGATGGAGTTCCCATTATAAATCTCTTAAAAGTTTGGTTGACATGTTTCCTACAATAGTCAAGGTACTAGAAACTATTGAAAATGATAAAAAGGATTGGAAAACTAGAGACCAGGCATCAAATCTTCTAAAGTACTTCCAGTCTTTTGATTTTGTCTTCTATTTGCATCTCATGTTGAATATATTAGGAATCACAAACATCTTGTCATTAGCTCTTCAAAGGAAGGATCAAGACATAGTGAATGCTATTAAATGTGTGAAAGCAACTAGGTTGCAATTGGATGAGCTTAGGAGTGAAAAGTGGGAGAGTCTATTAGATGATGTCTATGGATTTTGTGATAAGAATGATATTTCCAAATTGGGAATGGAAGAAGAATATATTGATCCCCAAAAGAAGAGGAAGAAAACTGGAATTACAAACAAACACTACTATCAGGTTGATTGTTTTAATGATGTTATTGATTGGCTACTTCAAGAGCTTGACAGTCGCTTTAATGAGACAAGCTCTCAATTACTTGTTTGCTCAGCTGCCTTTAGTCCAAGAGACTCATTTCATGATTTCGATTTGGAAAAATTGAAGAGCCTAGCAAAGCTTTATCCACTTGACTTTGATAGCGGGGATTTGAGGGACCTTAGCCACCAGCTTGGCCTTTACATACATGATGTGAGAGATGATGATGAGTTTTCCAATCTACAAACACTTGCTGAGCTTTCTCAAAAATGGTGGAGACTAGAAAGCATGATCGTTATCCAATGGTTTATCGACTTTTGAAGCTTGTACTAGTGTTGTCCGTTGTTACCGCTACGGTTGAAAGGTGTTTCGGCCATGAAGATTGTGAAAACACATTTGCTAATCGCATTGGTGATGAATATATGAGCAATAGCCTTATTTGCTATGTGGAAAAAGAAGAGATGATGAAAGTCACCAATGAGGCAAAGGGTTCGTCGCTTCATGAAAATGAAAGAACGTAGATTTGATATTGAAGATTAAAGGTAACGATCAGATTTAATTATTTTTGATCATTATTTATAAAAAATGAAATTTGAGTCATAATTCGATTCGTTCACTTTTTTAGGTGGATCAATCACGAAGATGTTAAAGACTCAAGTCAAATTATGTATTTTGTCTATGTTTATGTTCTTTTTCCCATCCAAACGTTCTTCATTAGGTAAATGTTTTTCATCACTTCTTTATGCTCGCACCCCCCTCTATTTCTCTCTAGCTTCGCCACTGGTTTTGGTCAAAATCAGAACAACAAGATGATGCATTCTTTTATTACGTCAACAAGTTGCATGAAAAAACCTAAACCAGATCGTATAGTCTCTTCTATTTGATACCAGCAGGTTCAAAAATCGAATTTCAAAAACCGTGTGAAATTAAAATTTTAAAAACTGCAAAAACTGCTCGAAAATAGTCAGAAACTGAAGAGTTAATAAATTAAAAAGTTTGAAAAAAATAAAAAAAATAAAAAGGTTTTTAACGAGAAACCGTGGTTTTTCACAAAAACAACAAGCCAATTGAATGTTCTTAAAAAATAGTTTTTAAGTGGTTTTCAGTGAAAATCGTGGATTTTCAACGCATATTTTTTTTTCAAAATTTTTGAATTTTTTTAATTAGACCAGTTTACCAAGTAGTTTTTGATCTCGAACCGCAACGATACGCTCAAAAACCGCGGTTTTCAATAGTTTTCACCGGTTCTGTGTACCCTGAATACCAGCAAATATGAGCAGTGCCAGTTGCACAAATTTTAAAGCAAATGAGGGATAAGTATTCACCATCTACTTTTTATTTATATTTTAATAGTTGTGCAACTTTTAAATAGTGTTTCTGTAGAGGTGGGCAAATATTCGTACTTTTCATTATACAATTATTATTTAGGAGTGACCATGGTACGTGCAAGCATTTGTATAACTGTATTTCTAAAAAAAAAAGGTGCGACAAGATGGCTAAAGGCCACTGCTGGGCTTTCACGTGCGCATAGATTGCAATCTTTAAGACCTGGAGGCCCACAATTGGTAATGGACTCCCAAGTAAGTAAGGCCTAAAATCCACAGAAAGGCCTGTGATATGACCTCGCCTCGCCGCCAGTAGGAGCCCACGGAGACTCAAGAAGAACAACTCGACCCATTGTTAGGCAGCGCCACCCTCGCGTCTCGTTCCCAGACTCCCAGTTTCTCCACCAAAACACCCGTTTCTGCACCACCGGCTCCTTCCTCGGCCGGCCGAACTCGCGTGCCGCTCGATCCGCCGCTGCCTGCCAGCGGCCAGTTATTGGTTGGCACGTTATCTGCTGTGCATATTCAACGCTACTGCACCTTCAACGATTCCAGGTTCGTTTTTCATGCTCTATTGATTGCAAATACTACAATGTCGCGTCAAAAAGAATACTGAAGTGATTTCAATAGGGATTGGTTTTGGTGCTAGTACGTAGTATTAGTGTTAAGAAAAAAAGGTTTGCTTGACTAAGCAATAGTGCCACCAAAGCATTAGTATGAACCCTTTAAATGCATCCATCACTACCTAGCTAGGCGATGAAGAACCAGTAGATGGATAACTGTCGAACTCGGGAAAAAAACCCCTAAATTCTCTGTGTATTTTATACTAGTTAGAGATGATATCACAATATATCAAGTATACTTTTTTAATAATTAGAGTTTATAATATAGGAGGCACGCAGGCCAAATAAAATAACAGTGGGAATAAAATAAAGAAGTAGTAAAGCCCCAATCGACTGTGAAAATGGCCTAATCAACCTGATCCTCACTATTGTAATATAGCTTCTCTAAAACAATAGAATAAACAAGGTGAGTACTAAAAGTACTCCACAAGTTACATAGGAAATACATTTTTAATATAAATATAACAAAGGAAGGCTGTATGGTTCATTTTTGTATAAGACAACAAGTTTCCAAATATTTTAAGTAATTTTCAAATCTATAAATTTTCTTAGAAATTTTATTTTTCAAACATCTTTTGTCATAGGATCTATCCTGGAGCTAAACCAACTTTCCCATGATAGAATCACTCCATTAGAATTATTTTTTTCAAAATCATTTTTAAAATATAAAAAATTTAGTCCTTAAACGACTTGCCCATGACCATGGCGTGGTTAATTAATTAGTTTTACACTCTGCAAAGGTTGTACAACTTTATCCACAAGACATGATCGTCTCCTTTTGCCAAAATACACACTTCCTATGTTGTATGGCAGAGAAAATCACGACAATACCCTTATAAAGCTTTATTCATGTAGTCATGCCCGATAATATTACATAGCTGAAAGGGCTAAAACTACCATAGTCAGAAGCCCCCTCTTACGTCAAGTAACAGTCTTACACTCATTCCACTTCCAATCTAATGGCACGACTATCCATGGTTTGTTTCAATACGGTTAGCTAGATCTGTTTTATATTAGACTTATGAAAGTATGATAAGGCTTTACATTCAGTGAAACACAAACCGGTCCTTAACTGCCCAGGCAAGCTTTCAATCAATCTAACAACCACCAATCCAACCATTCTTACCAAGTCTAAACCATATTTTCATATCATCATAACTTTTCACAGAACTTCAAAGCATCATTTTACATTGTAATATAACTTTGTTTTGCATAAATTCGCAAAAAGGTTGTGATTTGAGTTCTAAGCATGTCTAAGAAATTTTTTAAATATTTGATATTCATCATATATCTTAGGGTTACAATGGCATAAAGTAATAAAAATTTCAAATGTGGTTATAATCAATCTGGGCATAACTATTTATTTTAAACTGGGATTAAAATTATATTTGCTAAAATTATGTATGCAATAATTTAAATTCAAAATATAATTTAAAAGTTTAGTTCAAAATAATTAAAAAGTGTAACTTGCCTTACTCGAAGAATTAGTGTTGAGATCCGACGATCTGGTAATCTTCCAGCACTCACTACAAAATGACCCCCCCTTTAGCAACGCATATATATGTTGCTAAAAGTCCGTATATGCGTTGCTAGGGTCTATACCAATGTATAATTATGCGCTGCCTAAAGTGGCGTTGCTAGGGTCTACTGCAACACTTAATTATGCGTTGGTAAGTCCTATTAATAACCGTTTCTAAGCTACAACGGATATTGATGGGCTATGGCAACGCTTATATATGTTTGTACAACCTATAGACGAATAGCCTTCTATAGCTTGTTGCAACATATAGATTGTACTTGTGGCAACGCTTATATACGTAGCAAGGAATAAACCATCTAAGCAACAATATTTGTAATTATTTTTATTTGGAGCCAAATAAATATATTATGCATGTGCAATGTATTTGAAGAATTCAAGATAATTTCCCAGGCACACATTGCAAATAAGCGCAAATCAGAACTATATTAAAAAAAATTGTCGCATTACAGAGTTCCATCCACTACTTAGTTATTAAATTGTTGCATTACAGAGATACAACATCTACCACTTAGTTTGACACAACCATGTCATACTACATAGCTGATCATAGAGGTTCCTTATATGTATGCGAGCTCATTAGCCCAAGATACTGCGACTAGAATTGCACCCATGACTTCAGAATTCAGATCAACCTGCATTGTGGTGGTTGAACAATGATTAGTCGAGAAGGAGCATGTCACCAGAAATCATCAACAGGAACGGCAAAGTGAATTATTGTAGAAAAAGGAGCACAACTACAAGGACTAACAGTTCATTGCAGCTTCTCAAATTCAAGCCCAATCCATAAAACTAAAACACTTGCTATTAACCTATACATTATAAAAGAAACGGCTGCAGCAGAAAAGCTTAGCCTACAAGAAGCTCTGATTTTTCACCATCTAATTCTAACCTTCAATCATGTCCCAAAAAAAGCAGCCCACAATATTTGAAAATTCAGCAAAACATTGCAACCAATGGAACATATGAATGAAGGAAACCATGATATCACCGGGGGCATCCTATAATAAAATGATGTGTTCAGTCTGCTTATCCCCTCCAAAAATTCTTCTCTTTGTAAACACCAATAGTTAACAGTTATCAGACACTTCAAGACTTCAGTCATTGATAAACAGTTCTCACTATTGGAAAACAAATCTGGACAACACCATTAAAATATGAATGATGCATTTAAAATTATGGTTTGACAGCTACATATAATGCCAGGTACAGATCATGAAGACCACAAACAAGAACATGAGCTAATGATGCAATAGTTCATGATGAAAACTACCCACTGTCCTTGGTTTCTTTGCACTTCTTTCTAATCCATTTAGACCTAGCAATGACCAAGGAATGTGCCTCTGAATTACCTTAAGAAAAATGAATTTGCGTAGAACTTAATATGTAGCAGGCCTGAAAGAAACCCATCATAACAGTGAAAAAATCCATCTTGCATTCAATCTTTCATTTCATTGCAAGTGTCAAAATTTTGCCAAAAACATCATTCAATAATTGAACTACAGCACAATATGTGATAATCTAATGGCAATGAGAGATAAAAAACATAAACATTATCATAGAAGTAAAGTCTGAAAGATAAATGCTAAATTGAAAATCGATAGAAACATTACCTTGTGCTCAAATAAATCGAAATCCCTGCATTGATGGTCAACTGATGGAATCATGCATTTATCTTTTCAATCTACAAAAGGAATTGGAATACTTTAGTACAATGCAATAGTTAGGAGAAATAAAGTCCTTTTAAGTAACAGGAAGGAGCATACAAAAGTTGAAGGCCATGCTATAGGACTTTCGTCTACGTCCCCGATAACCTTGAAGTTTTTGCATGGTCGTATCAGTGGTTCATCATCTGAAAGAAAAGCAATCAATCACCTCTCAGTTTCAGTCTGTGTAGTTAAATTGTTCAGTTGCCTTACTGGATGGTTTGATATTGCTCAATTGTTCGACATTGCTAAATTTACAGCATTAAAAAGATCTCGGGCATACTGAAAAATGAAGATCTCTCATAATACCCCTTCTTCAGATTCATGTACTCATGTCCATGCTCCATTCCAAACCATATAGAAATGAAACAAATCGGTGTTGAACATCACAAAATAGGTGAAGCCCCAGCTGTTCAAGTGTTCAACCACTACATCTAAGACAACAATGTGAGCCTGAATAATACAGAGGTATTTCCCCCCAAGTTTGTTAAGCCGTCCTGCTTCCTTGCCGTTGC
Source organism: Guadua angustifolia (assembly GCA_036346375.1). Lineage (NCBI taxonomy): Eukaryota > Viridiplantae > Streptophyta > Magnoliopsida > Poales > Poaceae > Guadua > Guadua angustifolia. The sequence continues at coordinate 19,430,050 of CM070515.1, forward strand.
TTAGCGAGAACAAAGCACAATTCTACAAGGCAACTGTGGAAGTAACACATGAAGGCAGGTCAAGATGTGACCCCCCGACATCGCATGAACGCTACAAATCAGTTCGTGTTGGCAGTAGTTCTCCAATTTTCCCCTGCATAAACACCTTCACTTCCAAGTTCTTCCTCTATTCTAAGCGGTGCAAAGAGGATATGCACGGTTATCGAAACCATTCAAGACACAACATGAAGCTATTTAGAATGCCCATACCGTACTATGCCAAGAGCAATTTCTAGGCCGAGATCTTTGTGATGATTGTATTCATATACAAGACAAAAGCAGAAAACCTGATTGTATTTAGTGAGACACTCTCATGGCAAGGGCACTGGCTTTCATCTGTCAATTGCGGCACCAAATGCCCAGTCGGCAATGAAAGTGTAAAGGCGGTGTCGGTGTCTGCAGACCCATGTGACACCATCACACCCCAATGAGCATCCTTTGCCTATTTCACAACCTCTATGGCCTCGGTGTGATGCCCACTTGATTTGCCTTCATATACAAAAACACACACAAATGAGGTATACTAAACAGATGAACTACCTGTGAAGTGAAAGAATCCAGAAGGCAAATACTACATATGCCTTCTGGGTCATCCAATTATTGACAAGCGCAATCCTTTGATCAGCAATTACACCTTGAGGAACATCGCTATAATTAGCTTCCTTACTTTTATGCGCGTCAAAATGATTATATTCGCTTCTAAAAGCATGGGCACCACAAGTTGTTAAATTTTTTATGATTCGATTGGTGTGCATTATGTATGCATGTAGGACAATGAGGCACTGCAATTCATCCTTCGCAAGGACAATACATAATCGCATCACAAGAATAAATGTGTACAAATTGACACTTAAGGAGGCAACAATTCCACTAATAACCGTAACTTGTAAGCTGTAATTTGTGTACAGCTTTGTCGCATTGTCCATTATTCAAATCGTCAATATCACAATACGTAGTTATGAGCGGCGAGCAAAGACCTTTGACAGCTTAACCATCAAATAACTTTTATCAATGTTCAACAAAGACTATCGCTTTAGTAAACCATGTATACACAAACCATTGATATGACAATCTTGTTTATATACGATTCAAAACTTCAAATTGCAAGCATATTAATGATATATAAATTATAACATTTCCTTAAGCAAAGATCCTGCTTTGTCTCGGTGCTATCAATAATGGCAAGAATAAGATAAGCCATTCTAGATTCATTCCAGAGATTCATGAATTCCTACATATGATCTCACAAATTAAGTAATATTAAATTGCAAACAAATCAACCACAAATGCCTAGAGTTCTCTCTTCTTCTTTTCTTTTGCTACAAAATCCAAAGAATCCATGAACTCAACTCTACAATATCCAATATGCAAATCACCAAAACCTCACAATACATCAATACACGATTAAATTTCAATAATTCAACCAAATATGCAGGTTGCTAAATGTGTACTGACCAACCTATCAACTGAATAAAGCGATAACACGCACACTCTGAAATCTAAACATTGAAAATAGCCAAATTCAATTAAAACAAAACTGGTATAAATAAGTAATTTAGGATTTTAGATGAATTTTGGAAGAAAAACAGAGTTCGAATGGGCTCTTGGTAGATTTAAATCAAGGAAATAGAGGAGAAAGAATTTTTTTGGAATTTTAGAATTATTTTTCTAAAGGAAAAAGAATTATGTTGTCAGCACCAAATTTTGAATTTCAATTTTTTTCTCTTTTTCTTTCCTTTTCTTTACTTTTTCCTTCTTTTTTCTTCCATTCTCTTCCTTCTCGACGTGCGGCTCCTGGCTGTGCGTAGTGGCTGCACAGGAGGGGGTGGGGTGATAGTGCTTGGGCTTGGCACTTGTGCCAACATGGTAAAGGTAGTGAACAATGGCAGATTTTGGTACAACACAAGAGAAAAAACCAAAATTGAGGAAGGGGAAGAGAGAGGATGGCGAGGCGCACCTCCTGACGTGGACGGTTTGAAAGATTGAGCTTCGAGGTGATGGCATCGGGTTCTAGGCGGTTGAGTGAGAGAGAGGAGCCGGGTGTGGGCAAAATGGAATGAGTGTAGAATGGGCATCACGGTACTCCCTTTATAGGATGAGAGAGTTGGGTGGAGAGAGTTATAGTGATGGGGAGTGCGACAGTGGGCAAATGCATGTTAAATCAAGGAAAAATGGCCGGCTTGAGTGTGGGATGAATGGGGGTGATATACCTTTAAATGCTCACATTTTGGGAGAAGAAATGGCAGCTTAATTTTGGAGCTTGGCCAAAACAGCCATGTCGATCGGCTTCTGTTCGGTTGTCTGGCTCATGCAGAAGAAGAAGGAGGAGGGCAGTGCTAGGACAAGGAGAGTAGGAGGAGGCTACCTGAGCTGGCTGGCCCGTGCGAGCAAGAGAGGGAGGATGGCGGTTGGGCTGAGCCGATGGTTGAGGGAGAAAAGAAGAAGGTGGGTTGGGAATTTGGACAGGTGGACTGGCTGGAATGGGTTTTGACCTAGTGGGTGTTTTAAAGTTTCGAAATCATTTTCAAATTTAAATATTCATAGAAATTCAATGAAGCTTTTAGAAAATAGCAAATAGAGTTTAAAAATTTGAAAAAATTCACAAAAATACCTTGAGACATTTTTTGACTTAGTAAAATTATTTCCAACATGATTTGGGTCTTAATTTTCTCAAATAAAACATTTATTTAAATCTAAAAACAGCAAAAATCATTCATAAAATGCTAAAAATTCAGGAAAATCTCATAGAATCAGAAATAAATGCTCAAATAAAAATTTCAAATTTGAGGGTGTTACAATAACCACGGCCTGAGAGACCAGAAACACGGAAAGCAAAGCATGGATTTCCAAATTGAGTGAAAGCTACACAAGACCTGACAGGCTCAAGTCAAGGGCCAGCTCGGCCGGAGCATTTCGCAACAAGGCAATTTAAGTCTCTGAAGCGTATGATCTATGCATGGTCCAACTGATCATACGGAAAAGGATCCAAAGCCTCCTCGACCTATACGTTCTGCTTCTGGCAGCGCGTCGCTGGACTTGGACACTGCCGAATTTGATCGTCAGCATGAAAAGGAGAACCCATAGAGATATTACAGACCGGTGGATGATACATTGCTATATACTACACAGAATTGGGTCCATTAATTCTTAAAAAAATTCGCTGCAAGGTAGAAATACATGCTGGCCTGCCAACGGTCAGCCTACTTCTTGAAAGCTTATACTCGTCTGAAATCTTCAAATACTACTAGTGGATTGTATTCAATGTCGCATGCATAGAACATGTAGATCAGGCTTGCCTTTTGCCTGCTTAGACTGATCTTGACGGTTGCGTACTTGTATGAGATTATTCCTTAGCTCTCTCCTTCTTAAAGTACTCCCTCTGTGCCATTTTTACGTACTTCATGTTTTATTTTGTCCAACAATGTTATGATAAATTCAATACCTTAAAGTTAGTGGTCTATCAACTCTTCCCTTTCGGACAAAAAGCAAGCCATGCACATCAATCTTTCACTCTGTCTAACATCGTGATCGTCTGAGTACAACCTTATCGGAAATTTGTGTTACACTCATCTAAAACAAATATTAAGCATGCAATGGTGTATGCAGTCATGTTCTATCCAGTGAAGAAGCCTTCTAAGGTTGTTTGACCGAGTTCCATGTTCTATATCAGCTGGAGAATAATTTTTAGAATCGAAACCTACCATGCCAGTGTTGGCTTATATAGTTATATGATGGTAGTGCAGCCTGAATCTCGAGCCTATTTTTGCCCCTCGCCTCTATAAATGGACATTTCTTTTCAATCATATTTAGCGTATTAATTAAATAAGCCAGAGGCTAGAATATAAAGGCCATAAGCTTCCTTAACAGATAAGATGAAACTTGGCCAAACATTCAGGTAACATTCTGCCAGATTAATTATAACTGAAGTGGAGAGCATCAGATGAAATAAGGGACGATCCAGAGCTTTACAACGTAGCACCAATACAGTAGTAAAGCCCACAAATCAAACATCACTGCACAAAGCATATTCCTCAGTGCACATCACGTGCAAGCAATCCCTCCACGAATACGCTTGCTCCATCACCTGCGTGCATGAAATTTCATCCAACAAGTAGCTTTAGTGCAAACATTTTGCATGCATCACAAATCATGCCCCAAATCATTTTAGATTTTTTTCACAGACATCAACGCCCCATTGCGACAGTAGCGTCTCTCTCTCCCACGCACACACGCAGGCACAGACACGAGCAGTAATACTTTCTGCATATCTTTCAGTGCTATAAGACGGTACAGAGCAAGACAGACAAATGGGGAGAGAGAGAGGATGAGCGAGAAAGTTAGTGGGGAGCTGTGGCACTGAAAACCATGCGTACACATCTGTTTCCATGCCCATTATTATCTACAGAAGTATTTCATCATTTCTGTTTGGAGAGAGAGAGAAGGAAGGGGGCTGTGTGTGTGCGTGCGCGTGCTGTTTTGGACTACTAGTGCCATTGCTGAGCAGCAACAGTGAGCTTGGAGTTTTATCTCTAGTGAGCTTTACTTTCCCCCTCGCTGCCCACAGGTTTCACTGTCCCCTCAGATTCTTCCACCAAGGTTAATGTTCCCCACCTCAAAGTCCTTCCAAATACAAGCATTTTACTATAAGCATTGTATCATTTGTGCACTACTCCTATGTAGGAACTCTATGATCTTGCCTCCCTTCCTTGCCTCCAAAGCGCAACAATTAAGAAAATATAAAATTGAAGTACCACTACTTGTTATAGCAAAGATGTCATTGCACCGACTCGATCTTAAGATGTTAGCTAAAATACGGCCAAGATCATCCTTTCTCGGTTTCTCCATGCATGGCTGCCGAATGGAACGAAGTGTTATTATAAGAAAATCCAATAGCAAGCAAACAACTGAAAGATTCCATGCACGTCTCAATTAGCTTGGACCCCTTTTAGCTTTCCTGCCCTGCCATGAGAACCCAACCACTAGGCGCTAGTCTAGAGCTAGTGAGGAGTGATCCCATCACCGGCCGCATCTAATTACACCACCATGCAGCACATCGCCACATCCCAGCCCATGGTTGAAACAAAAAGGAGAGCAAACTGACAAAGGATAAAAATGATCTTTTGTACGGCGAGCTGGAGAGCTAGAGAAAGTTGGTGTCCATCCCAGTATGATGGCTTCTTTGAAGATGGTGGTCGGCGTTGAGCTGGTGCTGTTCATCGTTGTCGACCTCGGCGTCGCCGCCTTCGGTGACGACGGACGAGACGTAGCTGGCCACCTCGGAGCTCATGGCGCCCGCCCTCGCCCGGAACTTGTGGCGGCAGCTGTAGCAGGTGATCTGCAGAAGCGTGGAGTCGATCTGGCGCACGGCGTTGTCGCGGAGCGCGTGGGCGCGTCTGAGCTCAACCTGCGCCCGCTGCCGCAGGCGCCGGGCGCCCGCCAGCTCCTGCTCGGCCAGCTCCGCCTGCCCCTTCGCCTGCGCCCGCGCCTCGTCCGCCGCCGCCTTCTCCGCCACCGCCAGCCGCAGCTGCTCCCGGGCCTCCTCCTTCAGCCTCGTTGCCTCTGCCAAAGTCCCCTCGCTAATGCTGTCATCGCGTGCGCCGCCGAATCCGATCGATAGCTGCAACCGCATCGCCTCGGCGTCCAGCTGGGGAAAAGCGGGCGAACGCGGCGAAGCGCAGTACCCGACGATCGCAGCGGGAGCAGAGCGCGGCGGCATGAGCTGCAGCTCCAGGTTGTGGGCTCCGCGGCGGTCGTAGGGCGTAGGAGGGGATGACAGCGCCGGATCAAACCGGCTGCGGCGGTCGGACGGCGTAGGAGGGGACGGCGCCGGATCGAACCGGCCGCGGAATGCCGCGATGTTGGCGGGGCTCGCCATTGCCGGGCCAGGCCAGGCGACCGGGCTCACCACGAGGTCGCTGGACGGGCTGACGCTGGACGCCGTCCGCGACAGCGACGCCGAATGTAGCTGCTGCTGCGACGCGGAAGCAGCCGCCATGCCCACCCCTCCACCGCGAACCGGAGAGGACGACGTCTCACCCGGCGGCCGGCTGGCGTTGCACGTGTCCTGGTGCTCTATGAAGCTCTCCACCCTGCAACACAAACGCGACGCATCATGTGTCATGTTACCACCACTTAAACACACCCCACGCAGGCAGAACTCAAAAGCGATGTGGTACTAAACCACTAATCCGCGCGCGCAAGCGTCCCAGCGCAGAGTGCCCAGAGGTGAGTCTGGAGAGTGCGAGAACTGACGCAGATGCGAAGAAAGGACTTGTATTGTATGTGGAGACCAAAGGCTTTGGTGGATCGATCGATCCATACGTACGCCTGGTGACAAGCGCGCGTGATGGAGAGAAGCCAAGGGTGCGATCAGGGGGACTTTGCGATTTTGTCAGGTGCGAAATCTTGGGCATGCATTAAATGGAGCCCTGCAAAGGCAAAGGAAGAGCCAAGCGGAGTGGCTCGCCGGCCGGCCGGCAGCCAGCCCCAGGGCAGCAGAAACAAATGCGAAAGCAACCAACAACGTATGCATACATACATACATACATACATACATACATACATACATACACCCAGCGCTGGCTACCTGCCGTCGGGAATTGCGCCTTCCCGTCTCCCTCCTCTTGACGCCACAATAATACTAGACTAGTAGTAATCCCTCAGGGCATGGCAATAAAGCTCTCTCGTAAAGGTGCTTAGGCCTACAAGACCCCGCAAAAATTCTCGCAAAAATCATCACGCCTTTCTGCCCACAGCTTGCCAAATCTCGCAAAGGAGAAGATTGTGTATATAAGCTGCCCTGAAAGTACCACATACTAGTAGTCTACTACAAGATTGGACTAACTGTCATGTTAAATTGTACTGCTATGGGATAGGAATGTTGTATTTGATGGCTCGGTTGGTTAATGGAAAGCTAGTGTGGTATGAATTATGTAGTATACCGTACCGGGAGAAGACGCGGCCGCAGTCGCAGGAGTGGCCGCGGGTGCCGCAGGTCTTGAGATGGGCCTTGTAGTCGGAGTGGACGGCGTAGGCCTTGGAGCAGCGGAAGCAGGCCCACTGGCGGTGGCCGCTGTGCTTGCGGCGGAAGTGCTTCTTGATGCCGACGAGGTCGCCGAGCGCGTGGGAGGGGTCGTGGTGCAGGCACGTCGGCTCCGGGCACACGAACACCCGCTTCCGCACCGCCTCGCCGGCCTCGCGCTTCAGCAGCTTCCACGGCACCTTGTGCCGCCGCCGGTGCATCTGCAGGTTCTGGTCGCGCTGGAACCCCTGGTTGCAGATCTCGCACACGTACCGGTCCGACTCCAGCAGCGTCCGCGGCGACAGCGACACCACCTCCGCGTCCGGGTCTGCCGCGCAACAATCATCGCCATTGTCACAAGCATGATATGCAGGAATTGAAAGATTCCCTTCTTCCCTAGCCGACGTGTTGTAATTGGATGTGCGCGTGCTCAACTACACTTACCAGGGGTGCCGGCTGGCCGCCGCTTCTTCTTCGCGGCGGCGGAGGTGGTCGTGTCGATCTGCAGCGACTGGAACTGCTCCGGTGGCACAGCGGCCACCTCCAGATGCGGCACGGCCGTCGGCGCGCGAGAACTCAACATGTTGGCACTGCACACCGGAACTCGTATTTCTTGCTAGTAGATCAAAGGCACACAAACATCAAAGCCACGGAATTAAACCTCTTCCTCCTCACTTCCCCTTTTCTGTCTTCCGAATTCGTGTGTGTTCTTGCTTGTAATCACAAGCCCGGGTGATAGGAATGGATCGATCGCTAGAATTGAGAAATCTCTATATAAGCGGGAAGCAGGGAGACGAAACCGGAGAGATGGAAAAATAAACAAGAGAGGGAGATGTGAATACAGCTAGGAATTGAGAGGCCGGGGAAAGAAAAGGTCATTGGAGTAGTGTTGTTTTTTTGGCTTTGCTGCTGCACAGACAACACCAAAGGGAGAGGGGGAGGCAGCTTTCTACCCGCTTTAGGTTTTAGCAGCTTTCTTTAGGATTGTATCATGTAGGGGGGAGGAGGGGGATGGAGTTGGTAGGTGTTTTATTGGGTTTCTGTGCCTAATTGGTGGCTTTGCAATGGCAGCACAGGTGGGGGTGTGGATGGAGAGAAGTAGAACTGGCTATGACTATGGCTCTGGCTGGGCTCCAAACGAAAAAAAGGGCTTCTCCGAGGACCCTTAGCTTTTCTAGTCCTTACAAAATTTTCTTACAAATTTATTACTCTTCCGAATAAATTTATAAAAATAGTTCTCTTTTTAATCGTGAAAGATGTGACAGACGACACCTCGCACTCGTAGAGCTCAGTAGCTTTGCAGGCCCACGGCAGACCGACTTAGCGTGATAGCAATGTCTGGCCCACCTTAGTGCCGCGCTCCCTTTGCTTAGAAGGAGCTCGCACACTTGGCTCCTCGCCTGACAAGCCTTCTATTGAGTTCTCGATGCTTGGTAGCAGCCTTACCGAGCTCCTCATGCTTGCAACTGTCCAGAAAAGGTACTAAGCTCCATAAACACGGTAGATGATATGTATTTCCTACCATACATTCCGTAGTCAATAAGAATGATATTTTTATAAATTTATTTGGAAGGGATTATATTTTTTTAAAAAAAACTTGTGAGAAGGCTATAAAAGGCAAGGACTCCTCGGAGAGGGGACGGTATAGTTTCTGTACAAGAGATGGCATTGGATATATGGAAGCTTGCCGATGTTAGGTAGCTATATCTCAGTGTATACAAAAACAACTGCCTAGCAAAAAAAAAAAAGGGGTATACTGTATTGTTAGCGTAGATATTAAAAAAATAGAGAAAGGTAGTGTACCTCATACCGAAATTATTAATAACTACTTCGTTTATTTATTACATATTTCAGTGCAGCGGAAACTATCGTGAACAAGCTAATTAAATCAAGACATTTTGATGCAAAGATGGGAATTATTTTATTTTTAAGGTGAAAAGTGCTGATAATTTCATTAGTATAATCAAAACCAGTAAAATGACTAGCATTTGCAAGCAGTACAGAATGAATATGACTGTTGCACTAGCAGTACACAATGGTCTGTCTTGCTAATAAATTGACAGATTCAATTTCACCATGGCCAACACATATAATGCTAGGAATTGAAAGAGATGAAGAAAACATTGCAGTTAAGTTCATGCAATAATATGGAATCCGCGATCAATTTCCTACAAAGAAAAGGTTGTTATTTCATAATCTTGGATGCAACCATATACAAGCACACATTTAGGTGTTGATGGTGTTGATCTAGCTTCATTCTTTTGCCCTAAATGTATCTCTAACCTTTTTACCACATCCCCACTCCCTGTGTTAATTGGAGCAAATCGAATGAGAGTAAGGCCCTGTTTGGACGCAATGTATTTTCATAGTTTCTAGGCAATACCATGGTTTTTAATAATACCATGGTATTTTATACCATGAGGTGTTTAGTTACCATGTCAAAAGCTCTGTATTAAAAACCATGGTTTGGTAGATACCATGGTATTTTTGGAGTATTTGAAACTCCACTCCAACCCAAAGTTTTCATGGATTTGACTAGCTTCTTGTCTATTTCCACTCAAATACCATGGTTGTGATGTTGCATCCAAACAGTTGGTAGTTCCAAGAAATACTATGGCTTTAAAGAAGTTTGGTAAAACCATAGTATTCATGACAAAACAATTGCAAACCATAGTTTTGAAATACATCGCTTCCAAACAGGGCCTAATTAAGTGGTACTACTACAAGACAGATGGTTAAAATCAGGTACTTGATTGTAAGTAATTCCATTTTATTTGTGCAACTACATATTGTGATTAATTGCCATTTTACATCTGGATGCTACTGTACTAACCAAGTACTACTCTTTGCAGCACAAAAAGCACGAACATCCTCACTCCAAGAGATTAATACAAGCTTTCCAGTATACATCTGACCACATGTCAGCTGAAACTACCAAAATTCAAGATTAGTTCTGGGTTCTGAATCAACTGATTAAACTAGTACAGTACCACTTCATCTGGCACCACATTTGGCAAAAGTTACATAAATTCACCGTATTGAAGACACTTGTTTCCTACTCCATAACTCAATCGGTGGCATCATTGACCCTCTCCCACAGTTGCTGTCTCTCACTAGGGTGTGCGTAGCTGTGCAATAGCACCTGCAGTCCACAGGGCGACTACATGGCATCGCTACATACCGCTGCGTCCTTGGTACTGCAGCTCCCTCGGGTGGGACAGGGTTTCCTGTGGCAGTCGCAACATCACATGATACTAGAAGATGGATGGCTTACATCGTGTGTGGCATTGTAAGTTTGTAACATCAATTTTAAATTGGCACTGTAGCACATGAATTTAGACCGTTAGCTTTAAAAATAGACGCTCAAATTTACTGTGGGGGGTGCAGTTTGCAAACTGGACCTCATCTCTGTCCCCTCAGGTGTGGGTCTGCGCAGCTGGCTGCATTGCATGCCTCGTGCGTAACGTACGACGTTACGGTGCTTTATTTTATAAATAAACTAGCAACGACGCACACTGCAGAAGCATACATAAATAAGCTAGCAACCTGTATTCTCGATTACATTGGTGTGTCTCTCAGCTGATTTTTTTTTTCTCTGCCTCGTGATTGGTCTTTTGGTGGTCTTAAAACATATGCTCTTGTCATGTTTCCGAAAAGGATCGAGGTAGAGACCTTGCTTAGCGGATGGGAATGATTGGTTTGGACGCTTATAAGACCAATTGATTAGTGTTCAATTATTCGTTAAATCATTTGGAATATATGAGGTACGTACGTACTATGCATACGCATTGCCAGTTAAGTAGTAGTACTTTGCATGCCGCTAGCTAGCTAGGCTCCAAATGGAAGGTTTTATTTGCACGCTTGAGCTGGCTGGGTTCGTGCTGTACATACATACCTGCATTTTGCTTTGTGTTAGCTTAGACAGGACACATGTACAACGTACGTTCTCTTTGGCACTGTAGCTAGCATTTTAATGACAAGGTCCTCATTAGATGGACCAGTACTGGCTTCCTCGTTGATCAAGACTTAAGACAGAACAAATTATGTATGACTTGTTTTATCTTCTCTTGAAAAATTACATGTTTCTCCTAGCTGTAGGAGATTGGACACACCGGATGAATTCTGAGACGATTACCCTGAAATTGACGAAGACAAAAAATACAGTATATATACAAATCTTCTTTTAGATCTTCTTACTGACATGCATGTGCATGTAATCTGCAATACATATAGTAAGCGTGCCTAGTGACATGCAGCAGTGTACTGAAAGAAGTCATCAGATATTCAAGATTTGCCAAAGCAAGCAGCTAATGACCCAGTTATTGAGAAGGCCAGAGAATTATCAGATTGTTGGGAGCTACAGACCGAATGCAGTGTCACCCGGACCTCGTCCCTCATTATGCGATCGAGAGTGGATGCATATATAGCATGTGTATTTCGCTTCATTATGCTTGGTCTCATCGTTATCTGAATTCTGAAACAGCAATCAACTACTGTATGAATACACATACTGATACAGTAGGCTAGTAGTGCAGTGTTACCATAAAGTTAGTAGTATATGAGAGACCGCTCATGGTAAAGGTAAAAACAGGCCAAAACAGATGTGAGGAAGTACACAGCCAGTGAAAAGTTGCAAATGTCACACTCGAATATCCCTAGTATACATCAAACAGGATTGCTTAGATGTCACCCAACCATGCTTGTAAATCTTGTTTGAACATGGTTGTGCCAAAAAAATAGAAAGAGAGTTTGACTGCCTTTTTCAGAACCTAGCTTTTTTGCTTGACCACATCTGTGTTTGCATGAGGTAGAAGTAACAGGTTAAAGGCAAACAACTCTAACCACTGTCTACAACATAATTGGATACAGAGCCAGCAGTTAGACTGCTGTCTAGAGGTTTGGACGACATGGAGACAAATGTTGCGTTGTTAGGCTAAGGAATTTTGTGGGGTTCCCTTGCTTTATAACTGTATCAGGACAGGAGCACACAAGCTTTGGAAAAGATCAATACAAGGGAGAACAAACAAGAAGGGGATCAGCGCATGATCTCCATCCAGCGGCAAAATATCCCCAGTGAGAGTAATCAAATCAATGCCCCTATGGGCCTCAATGTTTAATTAAAACTTCAGTTGCTGTACTTCAACAAGGTCTCAGTTAACTCATATGACCCTGGCAGTGTACAGTAGTACTGAATTTCGTACACCATCTCACCTAAAAGACAGCTACTTCAGAACAGGGTGCACTTTTTTACTTACTGTCATTCAATACAGCACAAACTTAACCTTGTACTTAGTGTGTAACTTTCACAATGCATATAAAACAACCGCAAGAGTCACTTCTCGTACTGAATAGTATTTAACGCATCAGTTCCTCTAGACATATCTAAATCTACAGCTCAACAAGAACTGGTCCAGGAAATTGAAGTCATTTCGGACTAGATGCATTGGAGTTTGGTTGTGTGGGCAAGAAAAACAAAATTAATGGAGGGTCCCTCCTGTAAATTGATGGATCGACCAGACACTACACAACGGGAGGGAGGCTACTGTGCAATATGTTTGGCAATGCCAAAAGGAATGTGAGGACCCACCCGGGGTTGAAGAGCTAACGCAATTATTCTCCCCAGCTTCTGTTCCACACACACATATATAAAGCTCGTGCATGACGATCTTGCCCTTCGCTTCAAACCAAAGGAATCCACTTTGATCAAACGCATTGAGGTTGCTTTCCTGTTAAATCTCGCTATCTGCAGGGTCGATCTCCATGCGGCAATGCGCCATGCATGATTGTATTGTCTGCTTCGCATTGCTAGTTTCTCTGCGTACGTAGTCATTTGGATTAATGCTATCATCGAAGCCGACCGTACTGTGTCTATAATAACTTTACTACTTTAGTCTGTACTAATTTGTACTGCCTCATGCTGACATGCTTTCTGCTGATTACAGTTTATGATTACTTGCCATTAGCTTTAATTGATTTCCTTCAAGCAAAGGCATGGACTAGCTTGTATTTTTCACAAGTACTATACGGCTTCATTACTGTAGTTATCTGTTTAACTACTCATCCCTGAATTTACAGGCAAGCTAGCTAGTCTCCTGCTCTGATACATCAGTGTCGATATAGTTGAACTCAATTGTACCATGGCTCAGTAGCACTTGCACACTCGCAAGCTAAGTCCCTGTTACGTCTACATGGGGTGATTTGGATGCTTGCCTGCAGGCGTTCGATCGATCTTGCTGGCCGGACATGTAAATCAGCAGCCATGTCGCCCTGCCCTCGATAAGACTCTGTTAGTGTAACTCGTATATAGTACTTTAGGATTTGGAAAGCAATGTTAGATGAATCAAGAAAGGATTATTATTTCTACTTTTTTTTCAGAGTAGGATTTCTAATTGTTTTGAAGGAAAACTAAAGAGGATATATAAATTCATGTGTTATGCTCTCATATACCTTCTTATGTATAGCAGTCCTTCTGGATCGGATCAAAGTTTTATGAGATATAGCACGAGCGTGCACAATCTCAAAAATAAAGAAGATAAATCTCGTAGATAGAACAAAAATGATGACGTTGAAGCAACCACGATGAGAGAGAAAGAATAACATAGCCTCTAATCATCTGAGTCATGCGAGTTATTTGCCAATGGCAAGTAATCATGAAAAGTATCTGAAGAAATCAACGAACCGTATACCTTCATTGCACAACTTGTATTATTGTCACTTCAACACAAACCCATCATCAGTTTGTCAGCGATTTTTCCATATATAATTCTTCTAAATCTTTCCATAATTTCTTTGGTGAATTCTCCTTGATCACTGAGTACTTTATCTTATTGGAGAGACATAGATGATTGTACTGGCATCCTTTCACTCCATCACCTTTCAGTCTTTAGCAAACGCCTTTACTAGTTTATCCCCTTCAAGAGCAACGATTACCTCTTGTTAGACAAGGACATCCTTAGCATACATTGTCACACGTTGAAATTTTCTCCACCATCAAATTTCTCCACTTGATTTCATATTGTTGACATCGATCTTGATTTTGTGTTACTTGAGGTTTATCAACCTTCTCATAAATCTGATTAATCAGACACTGGCTCTGATACCCTTTCTTATGCGTTGCAACTCTAGATCGGATCAAAATTTTGTGAGATATAGAACGAGCGTGCACGGTCTTAAGAACGGAGAAGATGAATCTTGTAGACAGAACCAAAATAATGATATTGAAGCAACTACAATGAGAGAGAAAGATTCGGCGAAGTTGATAGCAAATAATCCTCTTGTGCACCTCTTGCTTTGGATAAGCTGGTTTATGGCTCCTTATTTCTTCTCCAAAGCAAATAGGAATCCTACTCCCAAAGTAAAGTTGTAATTCTAATCCTATTAGAATTCATCTAGCACACCTTTCCGAATCATAAAATACTGTATATAAGTCACCATAATTAACACATTGGGGTGGTTATGGAGGACCCAAGTAGCCAAGGATCCACAAACCAACTCATTCAAAGCAAAGGGGTGCACGAGAGGATTAGATGCTAGTTTATTCTTTAGCACTAGATTCTTATATAGGACAACGATCCAAGAATTCTAAAAGGTTCGAGAAGGTTGTCAGAGAGTGACAATCTTATACTCTTTTGAGGTTGTGCTTAAAAGATTTACTATCGGTTTTACTAAACCTTTTTCTCTCATTGTGTGATTGTTTCAACATCATAATTTTGGTTATGAGATTCATTTTCTTGCTTGTGATCGAATTGTCAGTTGTGCATATCGGTATGCATGCATGAGCCTCGCATGTAGGAGCCCTGACAAGATCAGCAGCTCAGCACCACGTAGGTAGCTAGCCAGTGCATGCTATGTTGCTAATATCTTGTGCTATATATGCATACGCACGTACGTACAAACTCGTGCAGAGCAGAGAAGGGGGCAAAATGTATGGAACACTCCAATCATGATCGACTGTTTGATCTGCTATTTGGCGATAAAAGTGGGAGCTTTGGTAGGTCCAACCCTCACATGCTCTCCTCCTTGGTTCCTCACCAACCGCGATTTGCAGTGCCATAATTCAGCTCTGAAACAGGTGGTAATTTGAGCCACAGTTTTGCAGTGCTCGATCAATCAAACACGAAACATTATGACATTATGTACATGCATCAATGCATGTACGTACTCACAAAGTACACAACATATATGTGTGCGTATCCCAATCCAATGCATTGCAAGATGTATGCATTGTATCATCTGTGTGCTTCTTGTTTAGCTAAGCTAAGCTATAATCTTGGGAAGCCATGCATATATATATCGAGTCCCCGGCCCTACCATATGAGCACATGATGGGCAAGTCAATTTGTAATCTCTTGAAGAACCTACGAGGAAATGGAACGCTTGGCTTTTAATTTGTTACTGCAGGCCAGGCAGGCAGGCAGCTGGCAGCCATGGCCCCTGGCCTGATGGCCTCCCTCACCAAAAAAGCGAGTACATACACGAAAAGCAGCCGTGGCTTACTCTCATATACCCGTAAACATCTTTTTTTGTTTTGTTTCATATAAACACGCATGGTTCGGTAGAGATTGTACTTAGATATATAAGCTGTTCGTCCTGTTGCGTCTAATATGTTTTGTTTAACGGCGTGGGAATGGGATGGGTGGGGATAATGATGGCCGGGGAGAGACAGAGGGATCTGAAACACATGCGAGGCTCTCGGGGGAAAAGGCCAATGCAGCCGGCAATCATCATTGCCATATCCATATCGTTCGTTCGTTCGTTCGTTCGCTCGCTCGCTCGTTCAATCGCCAGCTGCTGCAGGCAGTCTACATGGCCCGCCCCGCCCCAAGTGCGCGAGAATCTTATTAATCATTCAGAAGTACGCGCAACTACATGAACAGGACGTTGTGCTGCTAACTCCCATGAGATTCTCGCTTTAGGCACGGTGGATCTGCGTTGCGTTGCTCTCCCCACATAAAGATCGAGGCTTTGAGTAGGCTAGTTAGAGCATCAGCTCATGGAGACTCGTCAACAAGAGACATGATGCAGGCCGGCCGGGGCACCCAACTGGTTAATTGCAGCGAATTCAGGATGTCACACGGGGCTCTGCATTTTCTTCATGGCATCCTGAGTCCTAACCATGCATGCACATGCGGTAGTTTCTTAATTTTGTCCTGGAAGAGTTACTAGTTGATTAATCGGAGTGAGTAACTGACTAATCGGAGTGAGTAACGACGATCGATCGAGCTGGAAAGCACCAGACAAATCGAGCCATCTTTCGCAAACGGTACGTCTTGCAGAACCAGCTGCATGCTACTTCATACCCCAAGTGCCCACGAGTCCTTATCATTCGCTAGCTCGCCTCTCCATCGCCTTTAGAAGATGACATAGGACTATAGGAGTGCTCACAAGTCACACCACTGCTCATCTGAGCTCATGGATGCAATATTCCCACGAGATTCTCTCGTTGGCCTAGGCAGATCTCCTTGCACGATAAATCTAGTAATATTATTTTTCCCATATGATATATAAATTCAAATATCTTTGTGTGTTTTAGCGGTCAAAGATTTAAAAGATTAACTGTACTCATTCTAGAACGCTATCTAGGAAAAGAACTGAGGGACATATTACATTAATATTGGTGGGTGGCTGCACGTTTAACCTGGCCTTAACATGCGTAAAAATTATGCTTTTCACACTTGGCGAGATCTTTGCTTATATATAAACTCCTGAGTGTACATACTTCCACCTCCAGTATACCATTGAAATGATATTGTTATACCTTTTTATCCTTTTAAGTATACTCTAATACTGATTATAAGATACTCTAAAGTGGGTTTCACGAAAAAAATTCATTAAAATCAATCCTTTATAACATAATTTATTTATATATTTCTTTTCCATATGGAAAAAAATATATAAAAAAAATAAAGGGTACTAATAAAGTTTTCTCAACTACGTCACATTAGAGTACAGGACTGCTTATGTGACCTCCAGTTAAAAAAAGGCTACTTTGTACCGGACAATCAGTAAGTAGTACTGTATGTTGACTGCTCCATCCGCATGGCATGCACGTTTTCTATAGGCCAGTACGCCACAAGACAAAACAAAACTGTCACATAGGTATGACATGACCACAAGACACAATTTGTACGCACATCGCCTTGCCACGTCACATAAATTAATACTGCACTATTTACACGCTCATGCTGCTAGCTAGCTAGTCCTGCATATTTGTCGATCATACGTGCATGCATGTGCATGTGCTAGCTTCTGGTAACCACGAAGCTACGTACGTCATGCACGGACCCATCTCCTGACATGCCCAGCTAGTTGTAGAGATGCAAGCGAGGCAGCTACTGCTAATAATCTACTGTACAAACTAAAACCTTTAGCTAAGCTACTCTCTAGATGGCTTGGTCACTTTCATAGTTGCATTAGGTTATACTATATTATACTATATGTATGTGATGATTTGCTTGTGTTGCGGCTGCACGTTGGGCATGCACGGGGATTGCTTTTGGCTAATAGTACATAACTTAAGTCGGTTTGTACGTAGCATCCGTATCATTTTGCATCACAATGCAGGGCCGGGTCGATCGATGCAGGGGCCTACCATAACGTGAAGGGGAAAGCTAGCTAGCTAGAGAAGCTGAGTACTTTTTAAGCCTGTCTCACTGTATGTATGTAGCTCTTTGTATATTTTTTATTTTATTTTTATGTTATTTCGAATGAAATCTTAAATCTAATCTCTTTTCTTTTCTTGACCGCGAAAGCATTGGTAGACGATAGTATCATCTACCTCAGCAGATGGTCAGTACCATATAAACCCTTATGCTGAGCTCAGATACCATGGTACCACCTCCTAACGAGTTCAGCGGGTACCTGCCGAGCCAGGGGACCGTAGCGGGCGACGCTGTTTCTGCAGTCAGAAATGGGATCATTTTTGTAATTTTATTCAAACAAAAGCCAAATTTATATAAAAAAATATCAATGTGATTGTGGCCACCTAATCTAAAGCTTCTGATTACTCGATGGAAAGCGAGACCGACAAGAATGATCTCCTCCAGCTGCAGAGTTTTCTTTTCGATGTGCTTGTACGAAGTGAAGGACCACCAAAAATTATAGAAAGTTTTTAGTTGGACTATATCCCATCAGCATTTTTTCCCCTTTAACAGCTCATTGGGTTTAATGCAGAACAAAAGGCATACAGATCAGGTTCAGATTTTGTGTGTTAAGCAGTTTGCTTGTTTAGAGATCCTTCACATGAAAAAACTTTTTTAAGGTCGTGCCCCACTCCACATCTTATCCTGTTTGTGATCCAGGCTATGATCGAACGGCTGCGACAGTCATCGACACACATGAGCTACGCACTCATCATTTTTAAAAAGGCACTGACGTCGTTCACATGCTGAGCACTCGAAAGGTTCCTCGTGTTAGACAGCGCAAGTGAAAGACATGGAGATGTATTGCATGTTCAGATCGGCCTAGAAATTTGTCCCAGGCGATTAACACGACCGATTGTACGGGTGCAAAGTTTAATGGGGAAAAATGATTGTAAATTGTTCGACGAGATGATTAGATCTCTGTCTCATCTATCAATTACTCCTTCCGTTTTTTTATAAAGCGTATTTTGATTTTACATAAGGATTAAGATTGCGTTAAAATTGAGAAAGATACGAGGGATCACCTAGCGGCTCAAGGTGCGCTTGGTGATAAGTCCTATTGCATGCATTCACTCAGCACAAGTATCATACTAACCAAGTCTGATGACTCAGTCCTGTAGATGAGTGATAATTATGTTTTTATCATTGCATAAGGTTCTAATCTTTATATGCTTTGGACGAGGTGAACACCATCACCCTAGGCTCCATTTTACCAAAAACATACCAACGTTCAGCAGGACGATGATAATCGCCATGTTTTTACCAATGAGTGTAAATAATATGTCACATATTGCTATAGTGTGAGTAGTATAATAATAATCTATCGTCTAACCTAGGGGTTTTGTTGAGGTGAATATGGTATGACAATCAACAACGGTTTTATCAATAGTATTTATAGGATCGTAACTATTAACCAGTTTATTACAAAAAATATTTAACCAAATTAATTATGCATCCTATTAATTATGAAAATAATATACATATATATAGTACTAGAATCAATATAATCAAGAATGTGACTGCCTTCTTGCTCATAGTCATCATAATTATCAACAGGTTTCGAGCTTTGGACAAACATTTTTATCAATAAAAATATTCTCCTGAAATACTGAACGAAGTGCCAGTGTGAGAGAGAAAATTAGGGTCAACACAAATAGTATTGAAACATATAAAAGAAAAAAGCCGGAAATGGTGAAAATATTTCATTTGAATTGTGAGAGAAGTTTTTATAGGATGATGTGTAGTGATTATGTTGGATTAGGTTCCCTGGACTTTGTTTCTCTGGATTCATATAGGAATTTGGGTTGAATGACTAGGAACAGGTTTGGTGTAGGGCTAATAATGGTTCGCATGGTGAATTGGATGTGTGAAATGAGGTTCGCTCAGTGGTTTGAACTGGATGAAGTTTAGGATGGATTCGGATGAATCCCAAACATACCCAACAATTTTTTATTTTCATTTGGACTTGATTGAAAAGATCTTAAGCAGATGGAAGTGAACCTATTTGGGCTCGATGAATAGTTGTGAGCCTTAATGAATAGTGATGTCCTTGCTGCACTACTACAGAATAGGTCATCACTGCCGGTTCGTCCATGCCATTACTGCCGGTTATGGGCGCCGGCAGTCATTGGTCGGCAGTGATACTCGGGGTTATCACTGCCGGTGAGAACGGCGATGATAATAGATATCCTTGCCGGTTCATTATACAACCGCGATGATATTAGACTATCTCTGCCGGTTTACACTAGCATCCGGCAGTGATACTCAACTATCTCTGCCGGTTCAACCTAGAATCTGGCAGTGATATATGTATATCTCTGTCGGCTTATACGATGAACCGACAGTGATCTGTGTATATCACTGCCGGTTCCTAGACGAACCGGCAGTGACAACCGAATTCTGAAAAAATTTGTAGATGTACTTCATAGATTACTCTACCTATGTATAAAATTGCAGGTTCAAATTCAATACATATGAGAACATGAAATTTTTCATTGGAAAAGTTGGACACGCAGTACTCCATGATCAATGAAGAAGAAGAGCGGGAGGAAGCCTATAGACAGTGGTACGCGAAAGAAGACAGCAACCAAGTCCCAAGTCCATTTCAAGCGAGCATGTCTCGTCATGGCTTCGCCTCTCGGTGTACCGGACGCTCTCGTATCCTTGGAATGTCCGAATTGTAGTTGACGGTCCCTGAGCCAACAATTTCAACTGAGTGCAGTCTGTCTCCGTACACATCATGTGTCTACACAACCAATCGCCGAAATTATCTCTGTGCTCTCTCGCGAGCCAACCCTCTGACCTCCCTGGGTTTGTTTTGGATAGCACGTTCTTGTGCATGTCGACATATGGGGCCACCACAACTGATTGTTCCAAAACTGCGAAATGTGCTTGTGTAAATGCAGCTAGATTGCTAATACGTCTTGATTTTCGCCTAGTGTCCTTTTCCTGTAGCCTTCCCTCATGCCGAGATACAGCACACCAATCGGTTTGAGATCCATATAATCGACGCAGAACTCAATGACCTCCTCGGTTCCCCGACCATCGGCAATGCAGCCTTCCCGTCGATTTGATTCTGAACATATTTCTTTATAACCCCATGAATCTCTCGAAGGGTACATCGATGTAAAAATATGGGACCAAGAATTCGTATCTCTTTCACAATGTGAACAATGAGATGGACCATAATATCAAAAAAGATGGAGGAACACATCTCAAGCACGCATGTGAGTGTGAACCACGTCTTCTGCAGCTTGTCTAGTATTAATGGATCGATGGCCTTCGTGAAATCGCGTTGAAGAATGAACACAACTTGATAATTGGGTCTCGGACTTTCTCGGCAGAACCCCTAATTGCAATTGGAAGCATCTGTGTCATCATCACGTGGCAATCGTGAGACTTCATACCAATTAACTTTAAGTCTTTCATTGAGACTAGTCTCTTTATATTAGCGAGTAACGAGACGGAACTTTGATTCCGTGCAAGCATTCATAACGCTAATTTTCTCTTTCTTGCTCAAAGTGTAGCAGTGCGGGAAGGTACTTTTTGCTGTATCCATTTCTTCGTGATGCAGCTCCTTCCTCGATATCATATCGAGGTCCATCCTTGCTTGAAGTGTATCTTTCGTTTTGCCAGGTATGTCCAGTAAGATACCAAGCAAGCTGTCACACACGTTCTTCTCTATGTGCATGACGTCGATTGCGTGTCGAACTTCCAGGTGCTGCCAATAAGGTAGGATCCAAAATACTGATTTCTTTTCCACAAAGGAGCCTTATCCGGAAGTCGGAATAGATGTCTTGCCGGCCCTTTCCGTGAATAATTGTAAGGTCCTTACAGCGGCAAATATCTGTTTCCCGTCGATTCTTGAGCTAATGCGTCTCCTTTGTCCCGTCAAAAGCTCTCTTATTATTGCGGTATGGGTGATCCTTACGGAGGAACCTACGATGCCGCATGTAAGCCATTTTTCATTTGTTCTTGACCACCGGCTAGTCAGATCATCCGAGCCATCGGACGATCCGTTGAAGCCTTTTGTCGTGCGGCCCGACAAGTTGCCAAGAGCGGGATAATCATTAATGGTTACAAACAATAATGCCCGTAGGATAAAGTTTTCTCTTTTATACTCATCCCATACACATACACCATCGGTCCACAATATTAGAAGATCTTCAACCAATGGTTTGAGGTACACATCGATATCATTGCGAGGTTGCTCGGCCCTTGGATCAATAGTGGCATCATAATGTACTTTCGCTTCATGCAAAGCCAAGGAGGAAGGTTGTAGATGCATAAAGTCACCGCCAAGTCTTTGGACGACTACTCATGTTGCCAAAAGGATTCATCCCATCTACTCAATCCAACCTTATATTCCTCACATCATATCAAAGCGCTTCTTATATTTTCGCCGATGTTCCTCCATTGCACGAATCGCCAGGTGTCTGAGCATTCCATCCTTCTTACGCTCTTCGGCGTGCCATCGTAGCAATTGGGCATGCCTTTTGTTCGCAAACAATCGCTTCAGACGGGGGATTATAGGTGACGAGGGCTGGGAACTCCTTGACCGGCTGGCGTACGGTCAACGGAGCCCCCAAGCTCGGAAGGCCCCGACCACGACCTGGGTGCATACTGGAGCGCTCGACCTAGAGCGCTGTGGACCGGGTTTGACCTCGCTGACCTCAAGCTCAAAGCGGGATCTCGTTCAAGCCTCGGTCCGCCAGGATTTGGATCGAACATCCGGACCGACGATTGCGAGAGCGGGTCGAGGGATGACTCGAGTCGCAGCAAGCTCGGGCGATTCTTGCCGCCCTTAAGGTGCATGAAGGCCCCCTCTCCGAGGATGGCTCCCGGCCGTTGCGTGCAGAGGAAGTATAAAGACCAAGGATGCATGAGCTCCGAGACACGGAGACAACACAACACACAGCAGACTCGAGTTAGGAATCACCATTCTTGTCTTAAGTTGTAAACACCGCTCTGTACACCCAGATAACAAGAATTACCGCCATGAGGCGGCGGAGTAGAGCTATTACCTTCACGGGGCTCGAACCGGTATAAACTCTTGTCTCGTGCTCGTTGTCGCCTTGTTCACCATCGCCCGATCGACTTTCTTCCTTCGTTCGAGTAAACGCAGCTCGGGTCCCATAAACTCTCGACTACCTCTTTTTGCGGTTGACGATCCCGATCGTCGGCAATTGGCGCCACCGTGGGGCCCGATTGTTTTGCTCTTTCGCAGAACGACACCAAGACTCCTGTGCATGGCGCCCTTCATCGACGATTTTCTCGAACGGACTCGACTCCGTGTCCTCGTTCACGCCCTCGCCGCCGCCGCTCAAAGATGTTCGTGGCGGGCGGGCAAGGCATTGAGGAGATGCGGAAGACGCCGCCGGATGGTACAGTTGCCATCAACCAAGCCATATGACTCTCCGTGGAGGCCCAGAGAAGGCCAAGACATCTTCGGGCCACCCTCCCCTTCCGGGAGCGCCTCCGCTTATCGCCGGGTCATGGCCAACCCGATAGGGCGAGGTCGGAGCTCTTTGGCGAGCCCCGCCGAGGAACTCGTCGGGCTGCGACCAAGGTGGCACCTCCGCGAGATCAAAGTCAACACTCGGGACCCGCTCGAGAAGTAATGACAACACGTCGCGCCATCGATCGCGTCGGACACCTTCGACAGAGTTAGCCTCGAGCAACAAAGCTCGACGAGGCTCCGACGCGACGCCGGCGGCCCCACGGCACCGAGCCAACCAGACCAGAGGCCGAGCGGGCCGCCCGAAGTGGCGGCAAGAGTTCGCGGACCTCTCCCGGGACGTTCCGCCCAGGCGCCGCAGGGTACAGGACCGCCTGCGTTACCAACCGGGTGATTCCCGTGCTCGGCACCATGGTCGTTCCCGACGGAAGTCGGGCCGCCGGGGGAGCCTCGACTCCGAGTCCGGCAGCAGCGGGGATCTTGTCGGCAATGACCATGACCGGCGTCTTTGTCGACCCGGTACGGCCGCATGGCGTACTCGGCGGCCTTCGCGCGCGATGGCGGCTTCGGTTCAAGCCCGCGCTGATCGAGCGCTTCGACGGGACCAAGAACCCTGACGAGTTCCTGTCCATCTATTCGACCGCTATCCTGGCGGCTGGAGGGGACGAGCTCGTAATGGCAAACTACCTCCCGATACGTTTCCGACGGGCCGCTAGGACTGGCTCTTTAATCGGCTTTGGCTCCTTCAGTCGTGGCGCCAGATCGAGCGCCCGCCGCTCCAACTTCGAGAGTTATTACTGGCGGCGGGCGGGAGAAAGACTGGATCGTGTCATCGGGGAAGAACGAGCCATCTTGCGACTTTGTGCGGCGATTCATCCGCACAAGGAACCTGATCGAGCATTTCTGATGAGGCCGTCATCAAGGCCTTCAAGTTCGGGGTCCGTGATCGACGTCTCACCGAAGACCTGGAGATCACCTCGAGGCTCAGCGTCAACAAACTTTTCCGCATGGCGGAGCGGTACGCGGACGCGGACGATGCCGTCCACTGGAAACGCGACTACGACCAAGGTAAGCTTGGTCTAAACCAAACAGAGGCCGGCCCGTCCAACTCCAGGGGCGCCGACCAAGGCGCCACCACCAAGAAGCGAAAGCGCGATCGCAGAGGTGGCGGAGGGCTACCGCGAGTGATCGTCTCGGCGGATGGCCAGCCCGGAGTCCTCGAGGTCCGAGGCCAAGCTCGGAAGGACTCTAAGCCTCGCCAAGGCTGACCCCGACCGCACCAGGCGAAGAACCAGCCCCAGCAGGAGGGCCAACGTGCGGTCCCGACGACGACGATGCTCGGCCGGGGTCGAGGGCGCTGGGTTTGAATTAAACAAAGTTCTGTCTTTTCCACAGGTATGCCGCCACGATCTACTGACTGCGCAGGCTTGGCGAATAAGCTAGACGCCTTCTCGATGGGCGGGTGAGATGCCCATGCTCCGAAGGATGACGACCAGCCCGACCGGTGAATGCTTGGCATGAGCGGGCGACGACCTCGACCTGGAGTTCCAGCAAGGCGAGCGCCGGATCGACGTCATCTTCGGTGGCTCGTCGGCCTACCAGTCCAGGCGCGAGGTCAAGGCCGCCGCGCGTACCATCTACAGTGTCGCCATGGGAAGCCCACCGAGCGACCACCGTGGGCGGTGCCACCATCACCTTCTCCCCGGAGGATGCTCTCCCAGGTATGGCTCGAGACCTAAAGACCGCCTTGGTCGTGACCCCGACCATCAGCAACACCACGGTCGGTCACGTCATGGTCGATGGCGGCAGCTCTCTTAACTTATCGCAGGGAGCACTCGGACGGATCAGATTCCCGATCGAAAGTCAAGAGCATCACCATACCGTTCTTGGGATAGTCCCCGGAGTTCGACCACCCCTTGGGGCAGGTTGTCTTGCCGGCCACCTTCGGTGGCTCGACAACTTCGCGACCGAGTTGATCACCTTGAAGTGGTCGAGGGTGACCTCCGCATAACGCCATCCTCGGGCGACTGCCTTGGTCAAATTCATGGTCGCCAACCATTATGGTCATCGATGCATGAAGTTACTGCCCCAGCGGTGTCATCATCGTCGCGGGCGACCTACAAGCGGCGCATGGTGTGAGACCAAGGCCTTGGCCCTTGCAGTATCTTGCCCAAATGTGATCGAGGAGACGACGAAGAACACCCCGGAAAGGCGGCGATCTGACCTAAGCGGGAACGAAGGCCGTCGCGGTTGCCGCGAGAGCGACCCGACCAGTGTGTCCACGTCTCCGATGAGTGAGTCCCAAATGGGAACTCGAGCTCGTCACCTTCGCCAGCGCCAACAAGGGTATATTCGCTTGGGAGCCCGCGGATATGCCCAGCGTCCCGAGGGAGGTGATTGAGCACAAACTGCAGGTGGGATCCGGCTCCCGACCTGTGCGCCAAAAGCTGCGTCGCTTCTCTCCGGAGAAAGTCGCAGTCATCAAGGAGAACCTCGACAAGCTCTTGAAGGCTAGCTTCATTCGTGAGATCAACTACTCCGAGTGGCTGGCCAACCCGGTCATCGTGCAGAAAAAGGGAGGAAAGTGGAGAATGTGCGTCGACCATACGGGTTGAACTCGCTTGCGAAGGACAATTTCGCTCACAAGATCGACGGATCGTGGACTCCACCGCGAATGCTAAGATATCGAGCTTCTTGGATGCTTACTCGGGTACCACCGGATCAAGTGGCGGTCGGCAGCGAAAGCAAGACCTCCTTCATCACGCCGTTTGGCACCTATTGCTATACGACCATGTCATTTGGTCTGCGCAATGCGGGGGCCACTTTTCAACGTCTGGTGACCAAGACTTTCGAGCTCCAGATCGGGCGGAACCTTGAGGTCTACGTGGACGACATCATCGTCAAAAGCCCCGCCGAGGGCGACCACGTTCATGACCTCGAGGAGACCTTCGCCAACCTGAACAGGCACAAGATCAAGCTCAACCCCGAGAAGTGCGTGTTCGGCGCAGCGTCCGGTAAGGGCTCGGCTACATGATCGGGGGCTCTGGGGTTGGACCAAACCCGGAGAAGATCGAGGCGATCGAAAAGATGGCACCCCCGGCCTCGATCAAGCAGGTGCAAAGCCTCACTGACCGCATGGCCGCCCTCAGCAGATTCATCTCGAGGCTTCATGAGCGGGCTCCCATTCTTCAAACCTTGCGCAAGCACGGGCTTCGAGTGGACTCCAGAGGCCCAGCAATCCTTCGACGACCTGAAGGCATACCTGTCGTCCTCACCCCTCCTTACAACGCCACAGCCTGGTGAGAAGTTCTTTGCTATACCTCGCGCCACCCCCATCTTTGTTAGTGCCCGATCAGAAGGAACAGGGGCCTCAAAGAAGACCCCATTTATTATGCCGGTGAGGTCTTGCACGCCAAGCGGCGCTACCCGCAGTCTGAAGCTGTTATATGCTCTCCTCATGGCTTCGCGCAAGCTCGGCACTATTTTCAGCACACTCGTGGTCGCCCCGAGCAACTTCCGCTCGGGGACACCCCGAGAACCCGGAGGGCGGCGGCGAATCGCCAAGTGGGCCATGGAACTGGCGGCGTTCGGCGTCGTGTCGTGGCGCGCGCGACCATAAAGTCGCAAGTGCTCGCCGACCGTGGTCGGCGCGACGTCGCGACCGCTCCCGAGCTTGGTCAAGACGAAAAGCCTGGGTCATGTTCTTCGATGGCTCGAGATCCTTCAAGCGCCGAAATTTGGGATCCTTATCCTCACCCAGCGGCGACAAAGCCGAGGTACGTAATTCGTTTTGGCTTTCGGCGACCAACAATGTGGCGGAATCTGGCTCTTTTGGCGGCTTTGAGCTTGCAAGGCCTTGGGAGTCGCCGCTGGTCGTGAAGGGTGACTCGGCTCGTCATCAATCGGTTCAACAAGGACTACGGTGCTCGGGAGACTCGATGACAAAGTACCTCGCCGAGGCGCGCAAGATGGAGAAGTGGTTCCGAACTTGGAGCTCAAACACATCCCGGGAAGGACAACTCAGCGCGGACTCCCTCTCAAGCTTGGCTCCTCCGACGACGAAGTCCCACCCGACGTCATCCCGAGACACTAGCGGCCCGTCAATCTCCGACCAAGAGGTCGCTTCGCCATGGTCGAAGGTACACCCTCCGGGCGAGGCCATCCACGCTTCCTTGCTCGGGCGACACCACACCCGACCTGCCGGAGGAGCCGGATCAGCGGCCGGGCGAGTCAGACACGCTTGTCGAGGAGAGCTTACTGACGCAATGTTTCCAAAGCATCCTAACGCGGTGCATCTCCACGGAGGAGGTAAGTACCTCTTGCATGACATTCACTCAGCCTCGTGGGCGCACTCTTCATCTGAGACAATGGTCGGAAGGCCTTCCGCATGGGGTACTATTGGCCCTCGGCTTCGGGATGCTCGTGATATCGTCCGCACCTGCCGAGCCTGCCAATTCCACGCCCGGAAGTCGCATCAACGCCGCTCGCGCTCCAGACCATCCCGCTCGCGTGGCCCTTCTCGACCTGGGGGCTGGACATCCTCGGTCCTTTTCCTCAAGCAGCCGGAGGGAAGAAGTTTCTGTTCGTCGCTGTCGACACCTTCACCAAGTGGATAGAGGCTGAGCCGGTCTCGACCATAACTGCTCGGGCGGCAGTTCATTTTTTCCGCTTGTTCGTGGTCACAGTGCACGGGTCCCATGCAAGATTATCGCGACAACGGTACTCGGTTTACCGGCGAGTTGTTCGGGGAGTTTTGCGAGGAACTCGGCATTAAAATTTGCTTCGCTTCGGTGGCTCACCCCTAGAGCAACGGAGCAATGAACGCCGCCAACGCAAATCGTTCAGTATGCCAAGAAACGAGTCGCAGATGAGCTCGACCGATATGGCAAGGCCTGGGTGGACGAACTTCCCACCATCCTATGGTCTATTCGTACCACAACAAGCCGAGCCACAGGGTCCACACCCTTCCAGCTCGTGTTCGGACCGGCCGCATCCCGCCTCCCGAGGTCACGCTGGCTCTGCCGAGTCACTTGGTCGACCAAGTCGACTTGGCGCGAACGGTCTCTCGACCTCACCCTCGCAGAAGAAGTAAGATGCCGTGCACTGCTACGATCAACGCACTACCTGCAAACTCTTCGCAGACATGCGACTCGGTCGGTACTACCTAGGAAGCTCCTTGTTGGGGACTTAGCCCTGAGGCGGATTCAGAGCTCGTCCAGCACCAACAAGTTATCCCCGCGATGGGAGGGCCCCTATAGAGTTGTTTCAACAGATCGCGACGGGGCTTCTGGGCTAGCGATGCCCGACGGCAGAGAGCTCTCTAGCTCGTGGAATATAGATCAGCTTCGGAAGTTTTATGTGTAAACCCTATGCCTCACATTTCAATAAAGCTGATCTTTCATTTTCTATGTCTGCTTCCGCTGATGTTACTGCTATTTCTTTTTCGAACGGTTCCTCGTTTGTTTTTTCTCGAACACGACCCTCGTCTTGAACACATTCACTCTGGTCTAGCGACGCAGTTTGGCGTTCACCGCCAGCGAACGAGCTAAACGTAAGCCGAACCTCTTCGCAATCTAGCTCTTCCCTGTGCTCGGGCTCGAGCTGAGAACCTCGCCGCTTTAGCCGTCGAGCGATATGCATGGTCGCAAGGACCGTTCGAGCACTAACGATGACCGCTTCGTGCCCTTCTACCATTGCGAATTGTTCCTCCACTTTGCAGGTCGTGGCCTCTCGTCCATGTTTAAGTCTTGTGCCCGAGGCACGCGTCGCTCGACCTCGGACCCAACGGGGGCTGGGTAAGGCTACCCTATCGGCGCACGCATCGAGAAAGCACGGGAACGACCAATAAGCAAAGCAAGGAAG
Source organism: Guadua angustifolia (assembly GCA_036346375.1). Lineage (NCBI taxonomy): Eukaryota > Viridiplantae > Streptophyta > Magnoliopsida > Poales > Poaceae > Guadua > Guadua angustifolia. The sequence goes on from CM070515.1 coordinate 19,459,070, forward strand.
ACTTCAAGTATCCCCAAGCTACGGATTTACAACAGGGACGAGGTTTCTTTGTACACCAAAAACTAACCATTCCTGTTAGTACATCCCTTGCTTTTTAAAGTTTTTTTTCTGAGTTGGCCATCTCATGGGCGAAGCTTCTCTTGCTCGAGCTCGGCGACTTTGGTCCTCAGGGCCGATAGCTCACTCTGGTTCTGGAGGGCCACCGTGGAGGCATCCGAAGCTCGGCGCCGTTCGTCTTGGAGCTGGGTCATCGTGCTCGTCGCCGCCCTTTTGGCACGCTCGAGCCTCCCTTCAAGCTCCGAGACCTTGGCCTCGAGCTCGGGGGACGCTTGCGCCGAGGAAGACCGGTCCGCGGCGGCCTTCTCCAAGTCTCTCGACCTTGGCTCGCTTCGTCCTCGACTGCCTTGTTGGCGCGGCCGAGCTTCTCTTCAAGTTCCAGGATCTTAGCCTCGAGGTCGGGGGCGAGTCCGGTCGGAGAGGCGCCCGCCCTGCAGCAGCCTTCTCCAGGGCTTCAACTTTGGCCCGCTCGACCTTGAGCGCCTTGGCCGACCGTGCGCGCTCTTGCTCGACGGCCGTATAACCATGGTCGCGTTCGGAGGCCCTGGCCTGCTCGAGCTCCGCCGCATGGGCTACTTCTTGTGCCCTCATCGTCTGGCGCAAATCGTCAATCTCCTGGGCCCTCTGCTCGAGCTCTCCTTGCTCGACCTCAATGGTCCGGATAAGCTTGTCGCTCAACCTCCAGCGCCTCTATTGCGGCCCGAAGGCCCTTGAAAGACGGCATGCTCTCAAGGCCTTGTAGCCCTTGGGTGGCATGGTCGATCACCTTCACGATGAGTAGGGAGGCCCAAAATGAGGAATAAGGAACACAAAGGCTACACCATTTAAATGCGCAGAAGACCCTTACCTTGCGGAGATTGCCTTCCAGCGTATGCGGTTAAACTCCTCGCGTCGTCGATACGATTGCGGGGATCTCTTCCTCCTCGTCGACCGGCGACTAGTGTCAAGGTCGACCCGACCACTGTGGCGCTCGGGCGGGATCTCGAGTTACCGCCTAGGCGGCTGGTCGTCGTCACCTCCTCCGGGTTCGACCCGTCAACAACCGAGGAAGGCGCGACGCCGATCTTGGTCCAACCTTCACGACCGGGCCCCACTCTCCGGCTCTGAGGGGCGGCGGCGGGTCCGCCACAGATTCTCGACCTCCACGGCCGGGTACCGCTGCCTCGGCCTTGGTCACCTTCACGGCCGGGGATTCCTTCGGTGGCCGGAGGAATCGCGGCCTCGACGCCTGGGGCGGCCGTGGTCGGGGGAGCTCGGGGTGTCGCCTCGGCGCGCCACGAAGCCTGGGCACCCTCCTCGCGGTGAAGCCGGAGAGTCGACAACGGCGGCGCATCATGAGCCTCGCCAATGTCAAAATCCGCGCTGGTTGCGGTGGAGCTCTCCATCGTCCGAATCATCAAGGGCCTGGTCGAACTCACCGACCGGAACCAGGTCCGACGACCCCGACGCGGTCCGCGTTGGGCGCGAAAGGCGATGCGGGACCAACTCAAACGTATCCTCCTCCTCGGACTCGGACTCGCCCTGGACAATAGCCATCGTCAAAATGGGCAAATTTCGAGCTCGGGTGCTCACGGTCTGCGATCAAAAGCATACACTAAGCCAAATTGATGCGAAAGGGGCGGCGCAGCCCGAGATGCAAAGAATTTACCTGGGTCACCAGTCTCCGTCTCACCGAGGGTCGTCGAAGGTCTTGTTGCCCCGATGCTGAGGCGCCTCGCTTGCGCGTCCTCACGACCTGGGATCTCGAGGCCCGAGCCGGCTCAGACGCCTCGCCTTGCGGCAAGGGCCCGGTTAACCCAGGGCCGGGTACCAAGACTGGCGGTGGCCGCCGCGCTCTGCTGCTGCAACTAGGAAGGTCTCGTCAAACTGCAAGGCACATGAACTTAGGCTCGGGGGCTCGACCGGTAGGGTCCTTACCGTGGCGCGGTTCCCCCACTCGACATGCGGCCTCTTCACCTCCTGACGGCTTGTCGTGGCTGAGGGGGGCCTCTTCCTCCCCTTCTTGAGTTTGTCCCCGCAGCGGGAGCATCCTCCTGGCTGTATCGAACAGCTCCTGATGGTCCTGAGAACTTGCGTGGGTCAGAGGGACCTTCGCTAAAAACAAGATCAAGGGCAAGGTCGGGACGGCTTGCCTCAGCCTTCCGGCGAAGTACGTTCTTCGGGACCGGATCGTCGAGGGTGTATCCATGCGCCCGACTTCGAACATTTGAACATCTGCCGGAGACCGAGATTCTTCGGTCTTTGCAAGAACATGGGCTGTCAAGAAAATTTGGAAGATGGATTTGGCGGAAGTTCCAAGGCGGAGGCCTTGCTGTCGAACCTTCACGAGTGGGGTCGTCGCGCCGCGATCTCGAAGAACAGGTGCTCCCTCCTCCGCAGAGGGGACACCCGGCTCCGCAAGAAGTCGACGGCGATTGCCTGCCTAGTAAGGCCGCGCGTGGCGCAGATATGTATGGCAGCAATGGCCTCCTCGTCAACCTCCAGATCTTTGGGCTCGGGGGTCTCCTTCTTCTCGGTGACGGGGGTCCCCTCGTACGTTAGAGCTCCGAGCTCCCCTTTCTTCAAATAAAACCACCGCTCGGGCCAGGGGCCAAGTGAGTCCGGCGGCGCGCCGGGAAGAGCCATTTGAGCCGGTCCGAAGTCGAATCTGAACATCCGACCACAGGGTCCTTCCCGGAGCGGAAGAGGGAGTAATAGCGGAAGAAACGGCGAGGGGTGGGAAGGATTCCGTGAATCCCTCGCACAAATGGGAAAAGATGGCGGCGTAAGGGCGGAATTCGGTGCAGATTGATGAGCTCTATTTCGCGACTAGAAAGAACGTCCGCCACGAACTCCCTCTCCGGCGTCCGCAGCAAGGAGAGCGTAATGCTTCGGTGCGACGATCTCATCATCCCCGGGCGGGGTTCGGTCTCGCCCCGGCAACCGCCATGTCACGGGTCCACTATCCCGGGGCCTCGAGCTCCTTCATCCTCGTGGACGACAGGTGCTCCTTCAAGCTTGGTCATGGCGCCAGTAGGGCGCTTGGTCGAGGAGGCGAACGGAAGGACCTTGCTCGGCGAGAGAACTTGGAAGACGAAGGGCTCAAGGGCGAGTGCTTTTCTTCTTTGAAGATGTGGTATTTGGGATTATGAACGCAACATGGTAAAATCCATCCACGGCGCCTTAAAAGGCGTGCCAACTATGACTTGACGGCTGTGATTAAGGCTTGGGCTACGGGGTCGAGACGCCGCCAGGTGCCCATCAACCGTTCGCATCCGTACCAACATCGAGAAGTCCGAAGGTCGCCAGGTGTCGTGGCCAAGAGACTTGCCTTATGGTCTCCGCCCGACCTCGACCAAGGCGTCAAGACCTACGAAGGGTTTTTCCGTCCCAAGAATAAGGCTTGAGGTCGTCCTGAGGGTTCCTCCGACCTAGAGCCTCGGGGCTAGTGACGAGGGTGGGAACTCCTTGACCGGGTGGCGTCTGAGTCAACGGAGCCCCAAGCTCGGAAGGCCCGACCACGACACTGGTGCATCTTGGGCGCTCGACCTAGAGCTGTGGACCGGGTTTGACCTGCCGACCTCAAGCTCGGGCGGGATCTCGTTCAAGCCTCGGTCCGCCAGGATTTCGGATTAGGCATCGGCCGACAGTTGCGGAGAGCGGGTCGAGGGATGACTCGAGAGCGCGGCAAGCTCGAGGCGATTCTTTGCCGCCCTCAAGGTGCTGAGGCCCCTCTCCGAGGATGGCTCCCGGCCGTTGCGTGCAGAGGAAGTATAAAGACCAAGGATGCATGAGCTCCAGAGACACGGAGACAACACAACACACACAGCAGCTCGAGTTAGGAATCACCATTACTGTCTTAAGTTGTAAACACTGCTCTGTACACCCAGATAACAAGAATCACCGCCGCGAGGCGACTGGAGTAGAGCTATTACCTTCACGGGGGCTCGAACCAGTATAAACTCTTGTCTCGTGCTCGTTGTCGCCTTGCTCCGACCATCGCCCCGATCGACTTTCTTCCTTCGTTCGAGTAAAACGCAGCTCGGGTCCCATAAACTCTCTGACCCCTACCTCTTTTTTGCGGTTGACGATCCCGATCGTCGACAATAGGGAAATACCACACCACCTTACGGGGACACCTCTTCTTCTTACGCCTCACCTCGACATCTTCGTTCTCGATATCGTCGTCGTTGCCCTTATACCGCTTTGCTTTGCAAACAACACAGGCATCCATGTCTGCAAACTCATTGCGATACAATATGCAATCGTTTGGACATGCGTGTATTCTTTGCACTTCCGGTCCCAGCAGGCGGACAACTGCTTGGCACAGCACGTAGTTGAAGGCAACACGTTACCCTCTGGAAGCAAGTCCCCAAGAGACATAACTTATTTCGATAAAGCTCTTATCGGACCAACCATTGCTTGCCTTCAAGCTGCGATGGTGAAAGCACGGTATCACGACTTCTGTGCTCCTCCTGCGGCCGGGTACAATGGCGTTGTAGAGTCCTCTACCATCTGTTGGAACTTTTGAAACTCCCTTTCACTCGTGAAGTCCCCCTCCCCATCACATGACATTTGATCTAGATCATCTTCGTGGGTATCAACGAACGCATCTTCCACCGCCGTCGTATCGTTGTCTCCGTCATCTCCATCAATGTGTTGCCCTTCATGTACAATATCATCTTCATCAATGTGTTGCCCTTCATGTACAATATCATCTTCACCGTGCTCGATCCAACGGTATAGCCACCTTGAAACCCCTTGAAGCAAGTGTGCACGATCGACTCTATGTTACAAAACATCTTCTCATTTTTGCAATCAGCATGGACAACACATATAGTCCGCGAGGTTTCTCGACTTGTGTGCCATGACCGCATTCGTAAAACAAGTCACACCATTAAAGAACTACGCACCACGACGGTCCGTGTCATACATCCACCTTCGGTCCATCTACGATTAATTATATCAAACTACATTTCAAAGTATATGAACAAAGCGATATCAAAATAATTTATTCTTTATAGTAGTCATGCATTGCTAATTAATTAAAAGCGATAAACACATTATAAGCACATAGCGCAAATAACAATATAATTGTAAATGATTAGTTTTACAAATACATCTAGCAATTTTGCCTATATAATACATCAAACCTTTTTCACTATTCAAATATCCATCTAGCATTTTTTAATTATTTAGAAGATTTCTTCATTTCATTTTGTTATGTAGCGCTAGCTATTAAATTAAATTAATCTACAACAAATTAACAAGCATATAATTGAATATAAGGATATATTTCTAAATAATTATTTATGTTCCAACTTTCATTATTGCAAAATCCATCTACCATTTCCCATTATTTAAATATTCAACTAGCAATTCTCACTATTTATAATTGATCATCTAGCAATCTTTACTATTAAAAATCCATATAACAAATTTTCATTAATTAAATTAATTACAGTTATGCATAATTGTCCATCTAGCAATTTTATTACTTAAACATCCACTACATCACTAAAATGGATATGAATTTCTTGCAAATAACAATATATAATTGTAAATGATTAGTTTTACAAATACATCTAGCAATTTTGCCTATATAATACATCAAACCTTTTTCACTATTCAAATATCCATCTACCATTTTTAATTATTTAGAAGATTTCTTCATTTCATTTTGTTATGTAGCGCTAGCTATTAAATTAAATTAATCTACAACAAATTAACAAGCATATAATTGAATATAAGGATATATTTCTAAATAATTATTTATGTTCCAACTTTCATTATTGCAAAATCCATCTACCATTTCCCATTATTTAAAAATTCAACTAGCAATTCTCACTATTTATAATTGATCATCTAGCAATCTTTACTATTAAAAATCCGTATAACAAATTTTCTTTAATTAAATTAATTACAATTATGCATAATTGTCCATCTAGCAATTTTATTACTTAAACATCCACTACATCACTAAAATGGATATGAATTTCTTGCAAATAACAATATATAATTGTAAATGATTAGTTTTACAAATACATCTAGCAATTTGCCTATATAATACATCAAACCTTTTTCACTATTTAAATATCCATCTAGCATTTTTTAATTATTTAGAAGATTTCTTCATTTCATTTTGTTATGTAGCGCTAGCTATTAAATTAAATTAATCTACAACAAACAAGCATATAATTGAATATAAGGATATATTTCTAAATAATTATTTATGTTCCAACTTTCATTATTGCAAAATCCATCTACCATTTCCCATTATTTAAATATTCAACTAGCAATTCTCACTATTTATAATTGATCATCTAGCAATCCTTTACTATTAAAAATCGGCGTGAATTATAATTTATTCAATAATTTAGCTACAATATGAATTATAATTTATTCAATAATTTAGCTAGATCTTAATTTGAGCGATCTGAGCATAAACTGTTCACACCGTACAATCAGCAATTATCAACATCTATAGCACTCCGTAAAGTAAAATTTTACGACAAATATAACATACATCAAGTCAGTAACCTCGAAAAATTTTAATACAATTTTTCAATGACAACTCCCCAAGATAATCTGACTCCTCTTTGTTTTGCTCGGTTCGGAGAAGATGTCGATTCGATGAAAAATATGAACAAAATATTGACACCAAATTTGGCAAACACCTCTCCGGAAAAATACACCCGAGCAAAGCGCTCCTCTCTTACGCTCGTAGGAAATCGTCGGTCGGTGAAGATTGCTATATAAATAGCTTATCATCGCCGGCTCTACCAAGAACCGGCGTGATAAGGTCATATTGTGCTGAAAATACCTTATCACTGCCGGTTACATGCGTAACCGCAGCGATAAGGTCATACTGTGGGAAAATTTGCTGGCGGAAAATACATATCACCGCCGGCTATAAATTAAACCGGCGAATAATATATCGCCGCTATAGGTATTAACGGCGGTGATAGTCGATATCCTTGCGGTTGGTAATACAAACGGCGGTGATACTAACGTTCAACTCGCGCCCACCCAAGCAAGCGCTTGCCGTTCTCTCTGCGCGCCAACCGTTGCGCTTCACATTCCTCGCCAAGCTGTTGCCCTTCCCATTCTGCCTCTATATAATGCGGTATTGTTGCATCAATCCACTCTTGTCACAATCCACACAATCCACTCTTGTTGCAGCCCCACACAATCCACTTTTGTTGCAACAATGGCACCCCCTAAGCGTGCGTGTTGGTGAGAGCCCCACCGATCCGTCGCTCTGAAGGAGGAGGAGAAGGAGGAGGAGGTGGAGGCGGAGGAGGAGGAAGAGGAGGCAAAGGAGGAGGAGGACGGACGAGACGGCGGCGGCGGCGGCGAAGCTGCGGCGTTGGGGCAAGACCAACTCCGCCACCGAATCGGATTCGGATGAGAAGGAGGGCGAGCACCGCCGCACATCAAGCGGCAGCTCGCGACGAGGAGGAGGATGGCAGCGGCAGCGAGTTTTGGATATAGGGCTTCACGCCAATAGACTATTATAATTAGGACTAAATATGTAATCTTGAACAAATTATGCTTTGTAAATGTTATTTTAATTAATACATATCCGCAAATTACAAATTTGCTTTCATATATTCTGTTTTTTAACTAATTATGCTTTCATATGTTCTGTTTTTTAACTAATTATGCTTTCATATGTTACATGCGAGATAAATTACAATGTTTATTATATTACATCGAAATAATAATAGGGAACGATAATATCTTTATCGGTTCTATAGTAAAACGGCGGTGAAAATGGTCTTATCACCGCCGGTTTTACTATAGAACGGCAATAATAAATCACTACGGTTGTACATATAAACCGGCGTAATATCTTCTTATCATTGCGGTTCTCTATTAAACCGCAATGATATTACCTCCATTGCTGCGAGAAATTGAAACTATTCTTATCACTTGCCGATTGAAGTTTGAACCGGCGGTGATAATATATCCTTGCGGTTGAATTTGGAACGGCGGTGATAATATTATCCTCGCCGGCTCGGACCTACCGGCGATGATGGGGGTCGCGGATGAGGCGATGCTGTAGTAGTCTTTGGATCAATATTAAACCGTGCACAAATGGATCAATAGTGATGAAAAGATGTGAATAGTGATGACTTGTATATAAACAGTGCCTACTTGATTTGCATATTGCAAAACTGGTGACAAAATGTTTGAAACTATTCAAATACTTGGTAAATCGATCTAAACCAGAGAATAGTAGCCGGTTTGAGCCTTATTTCATGGTGACCGTTAATGGAGGTTGCGGTTTTTACAACGTAGGCCAATTTTGAGCAAAAGGAAGATAGTTTCCCCCATCAAGTGAGCTCAAGGAGACTAGTAGGTGACAGGGGCGGATCCAGAAAAATTGGTAGTCGGGGTCATCGCCGACATGCGGCGGCCGGCGGGGAGGTGGCTCATAACTCATAAGTCATAATATTATCTTATATCATATCTAACAAATAAAACATACATAAAGCACATAATAAATTAAGGATAAGTGTATGCCATTGTAAAATAGATTCTTATTATGATAGAAGTTACCTCTTATAGCTGCTCTTTGCGTGTTTTCATCTTCTGAAATCGATCTATTACATCATCGTTCGAAATTGTTGCTAGAAACCCTTGCTCGACAAAGCAAATGATAGCATCATTCATAAACTGATTACCCATATGATTGCGTAGTACCGTCTTCACAATTTTCATTGCCGAGAAGCATCTTTCCACAGATGCCGTTGCGATAGGTAAAACAAGCACTAGCTTAAGAAGTTTATATACCAAGGGGAATGAAAGATGCTTTTTTGTATCTACCATCAACTTAGCCAGCTCAGAAATAGAGTTCAGACTAGCAAATCTTTCATCTGCTCGCACATTATCAATATAAATGTAAAGCTCATGACCAAGATCCTTTAACTGCTTTGAATTAAAATCATATGGATATGACTTAGCTAATCCCATCAAACTCTCATATTTGAAATCAGCAAAAGAATTCATGGACCTGAAAGATGCCAATTGGGTGAGCAAATTAGAATTTACCTCATTGAACAGGTCATTGAACTCTATAAGCTACAAGTCAATCACATGGTTCAAACAATCATATCTGTAATCTTGATAATTAGTGCGGTTACTTTTTGTCTTGGTTTATGCCGATCAACATATTGTTCTTCCATATCCAACTTCGAATGTCACGCTCTTCACAAAAGGAATATGCTTTTTCTAATAGAGATTCCCAACCATCATCTCTAATTTCTTTGAAATTTTCGCTTGGTTGACTTTACCTCTAACATAGCCTCTAGAATATCTTGGTCTTTCCTCTGTAGACATAGTGACAAAGCATTTGCATGCCCTAATATGAGCGACATCAAGTGTAAATGGAACACAAAGTCAAAATCCTTTAGATAATTCAAGAGACCACGAGCTTGCCGTTTCTTCCCATCATTCGGACCATCCTTTTCAACATATTCCAGCACCTCAATAATAGAAGGAAACAAATTGTTTATGCTTTTAAGGGTTTTGTAATGAGAACCCCATCGAGTGTCCCCCGCTCTTTGAAGAGATTGCTCTTGATTTAATCCCGTTCCAGTACTAAGTCGACCATTGCTTATAGCCTTTCTTACTCTCTCTTGTTGGCTTTCCCGAATCATATCTTTCCTCTTGCAGGAAGCTCCAACCACATTAAGTAGAAGAGATACCATGTCAAAGAAGTCACTAATATCATCATTTTTTTAGCTACTGCCATAATGACTAACTGAAGTTGGTGAGCAAAGCAATGAACATAATATCTTTGAGTTATTCTCTCTTGTGATTAAAGCTCTTAAGCCATTGAACTCACCTCTCATGTTGCTTGCCCCATCATAATACGGCCTCTCACTTGTTTTAAGCTCAATCTGTATTTATCAAAGAGATAATCAATGTTACATTTGAGACATGAAGCTGATGTCTCTTTCACATGAACAACACCAATAAGTCTTTCTTTGATTAATCCAAACTTGTCAACATATCGCAAAACAACAGCCATTTGTTCCTTATCAAAAATATCAGATGACTCATCAACCATTAAGCAGAAAACATCACCTCCAATTTCTTCAATTATTGATTTAACTATGATCTACATAAAACAAAGTGAACGATATTGTCAGCGTACTATACGCTAGGGTACCCTCTCCACCGCATAAAGTACAATCCGCGTGGCGGCTTGTCAGGCGGCGATCACGGCCCGGCCAGCGTCGGTCACGTGGCGCCCGCGAGTAGGTGGGCGAAAGCACGCCGCCGCCCGGCGCCCGGCTACGTGGCGGCGGCAAGCAGGCGGCGATCACGGCCGCCAGCGGCGTCGGCCGCGTGGCGCCCGGCGAGCAGGTGGGTAAACACGCCGCTGCGCTGGCGCCCAGCTACGTGGCGGCCTAGCAATCGGCGGCGATCACGGCCCGCCAGTAGCGGCGTCGGCCCACATGGTGCGGCGGCGAAAGTGGGCGAAAGCACGCCGCCGCCCCGGCGCCAGCTACGTGGCGGCAGCAACCGGCGGCGATCACGGCCGCCGGCTTTGGCGTCGGTCCACGTGGCGCCGGTGGCAGTGGCGAACACGCCTGCCGCCCGGCGCCCGGCTACGTGGCGGCAGCAACCGGGTGGCGATCACGGCCCCGGCTGGCGTCGATCCATGTGGCGCCCGGCGGCAGTGGCGAAGCACGCCTGCCGCCCGGCGCCCGATCCACGTGGCGATTGGCGAAAACGCCCGCCGCGAGGCAAAGAGGTGGAGCGCGGTGGCCGCCTCGAAGGCTCCTTCCACTACCGTACCATGTCGGGCAGCGGGCTCGCCATAGCGAGCTTATTAGCCGCAGGGTTTACGCAACAAGCCCATTCCTCGGCGCCTCTCACCTACATGCATAAGGGGTCCCATCCGTGGACCGGGCAAAGGCACGCATAAGCATTTAATGAGGTGGAGGAGCGGACAAGACAGAAGGAGTAGTAAATGTATGAGGATCGGCATGATGACCTCCCTTTTACCTACTCCGGTGCTTTGGCCTATATAAGGGCCTCCAGGTGCATGGGAAAAAGGGACGGGCATTCGAGAGGAAAGAACTTGTAACTCAAGAGCTTTGTATTAGCTTCACACCTCCTCAAAACAATCTAGCAGGAAGTAAGGCTATTACACAGGCCAAAGGGGCTGAACACAGGTAAAAATCTTCGTGTCATCCGCAGTTCATGGATGCCGGAATCCCCCGCGTAGGAGTCCCTAGGGTTTTCGCCCTCTAGGTTTAGCCAGCCGCGAAGACGCCCTCCTTTCGAACGAAACCCGGTCTGCATCCTCCGGGCTGTCGGTGGAATCGCCGGCGAGGCGCGCCGAGTAGGGGCTAGTGGTTGGCTTTTTTCGGCTAACTCCCGGCGGACTTGGTGTTCGCGGTTCAGAAGCAGGCTCGTGCGTTAGAAGATGGCGGATCCTCAGCATCAGGATATCGCGGGCGAAGCGGCGACCAAGGCGCCTCCGGTCGTCCGCGGCCGGTCGAGGACCGTCTCACCCGCCCTGCGGTGGCGCAGCTGCTCCGCAGAGCCGGGAGCGATCCGTCGTCGCGGTGGCCTTGAGGCGGCCACCCCTGCCCAGAACTTGCACGCCGCTCGTGCTCTCCTGGACCACCCTCGGTGGAGTTCGCAGGAGATTCCCCGCCACTCCGTGGGCTGCGAACATCGGCTGGCCTCGTGGATGCGGCCCAACTCGAGTGGGGCTCCCGGCGGTCGGTACCAACCGTACCTTGGCGCCTAAAGCGCGCGAGGCTCTCAGCCTCGGCCGCCTCGGCGACAAGGGCCCGGCCAGGGGCGTGGTCGAGAAGGCGCGACGCAATCTGGTCCCGGTTCATCGAGGAAGTGGGGACCTCCGCTCACCTTGATGAGAGCGGCCGGCAGCGGTGATGACCTCCGTGGTCGCTGCGCGCCACTCGGACCAGGCGTCGCCATGGCAGCGGTGGCGGTGGCAATGAGAGCCCCCTCATGGCTCTCACCCTCGGGACCGGAGGAGGTCCACTCCTCCGGTTCCTCGCGCCCCATGCACGATCTCCGGACCGGGCCTCGATGGCGGCTCGGCTCCCTCTGGCGTCGGGTGCAGGCATTCTCCGGCGGTTTGCGCTGTGTGGCTGGCCGAACGAGTTTCGCCCGTGACCATAGAAAAATATGGCGACACCACCAACCCGGAGGAGTTCCTCCAAATCTACACGGCGATGGTGCGGGCGGTTGGCGGATCTGAAAGGTCATAGCCAACTACCTCCCAGCGGCCTTGCGGGTTACGCTCGCTCTGGTGCTAAATCTCCCGGTCGGTGCACTCGTGGGGAATGTTGTCGACATCTTTGTCGCCAATTTTCGAGAACTCTTCGCGCGCCCGGTGTGGAGGATGACCTCCATACGGAGCAAGAAGAAGGAGTCGCCAGCGACTTCATCCGCGGTTCTGTCATTGCCGCAATACCATCCCCACATCTCCGAGCAATCGATCGTCATCGCCGGGAGGCGTCTGCGACCGCAAGATGAAGGAGAAGATGGCCACCGTACCATCGGCTCAACCTCCGAGCTTTTTCCCTCGCACATAAGTGTCGCGGCTCGCGGAGGCGAGGGCGCTACCGCCCTAAGCGTGGCCAAGGCAGGGCGAGGCCGGGACCTCGAGGATTCCGCGCGTCGGCGCAAGAAAAAACGCAAGCCGAGGCGGGAGCCCAGGCGAGTCTGGCCGCCGGCGCGACGACGAAGAGACCAGCGCCTCGAAGCGCCACCGCCGCGACCGGTGAGATGATCGCCCGAAGCGGCGCGGCGACCGTCGTGGCCGTAACGATCGCCGTGATCGGCGCGACGACCGCCCGGTCATGGGAACGACGCGCCGCGATCAAAAGGAGGCGAGCCCCTGCTGCCCAATACATAAAACCAATACCCATGACCGGACAAGCTGCCGGGTCGTGGGCGAGATGGTGGAGAAGCGGCTCAAGGCGCGCCACGATGATGATCAAGATGAAGATCCGCCCGGCTTTTTCGTGAAAGCGGATCCTGTATGGCGTACATCCATGGTGGTTCATCCACCATTCCCTCAACGCCGCTTACAAGCGGTGAAAAGGGAAGTATCGCCACGGCGTCGAGCTCGAGGGCGGGTCGGACTTTGAAATGGTCGAACAAATGATCACCTTGAGTTGGACCGACCACCACGAGGCACCCCACCTAGGGCATCTCCGATCGTGGTAGCACCCACGGTCCGGAATGTCTGGTGGGCGGTCTTGATGGACGAGGCGGCTCCATCAACCTCTGTCGCGTCGGCATTCATGGCGCTGCAGATCCGCGACAGATCTGCGCCCGACCGCCGTTCTTGGGGTAGCCCCAGATCGGGCTTGTTCCCTTGGGTCAAGTTTGCCTCCCGTCACTTTCGGGAAAAGGATAACTACCGCGACCGAGATGGTGGATTTCTGTGTTGATTTCGACCTCCCATATAACGCCTTTGCTTGGCCGCCGGCGTTGGTCAAATTCATGGCGGTTACCCACTATGCTTACATGATCTTTGAAGATGCCGGGGCCCAGGCCCCATTGTCATCAACGTGGATAGGTCGGAGGCCCTGCGCTGCCACAAGCAGGCTTGGGATCTGGCCGGTGCCACTTGCGTCGGCCGCACCGACGCCACTTCCTCGGGAGCCCCTCAGGCCCGGACCCGTGCTTCACCCGGCTCCGCCGGTGAGGTAAAGGTGGTCGCCCTGAGTGGGGGCGAACCCCGAAAGACCGTCAACATTGGCGCCAACCTCAGCGCCAAATAGGAAGACGCGCTCGTCACCTTCCTCGATCAAGCGTGAGGCGTGTTCGCTGGCAACCGTCCGACATGATCGGGTCCCCGAGGTGATCGAGCACCAAGCGCTGCAACGCTCCCGGCGATGCACCCAACCCGCAGAAGGTCCGGAGGCGGTAGCCGGAGCGGCAGGCGCCATTCGAGAGGAGGTAGAGAAGCTGCCGAGCGGGAATAGTCGAAGTCTCTCATCCTAAGTGGCTCGCCAACCCGTGCTCGTCAAGAAATCCAACGGAGGTGGCGCATGTGTGTCGACTTTACCGACCTCAACAAGGCTGCTGAAGGATCCTTATCCTCGCTGGCGGGTCGACCTCATCATAGACTCCACGGTAGGGTGTGAATTGTCTTTGTGCTTTTTGGATCGTACTCTGGGTACCATCAGTTAGCATGGCACTAGAAGATGAAGAGAAGACCGCTTTTGTAACCCCTATGGGAGTCTCTTGTTATGTAAGGATGGCTTTTGGTTTAAAGAATCTTTGGTTCCACTTACCAGCGTGCCATGCACATTACCTTCCGCCCCCAGATAGGGCGAAATCTAGAAGTATACGTTGATGATTTAGTCGTGAAGATTAAAAAGAGTGAAGAACTGATCCAGGACCTGGAGGAGACCTTTGCTAACCTCCGGAAGAATTGCACGAAGCTCAACCCGAGAAAAATCGTGTTGGTGTGCCCTCGGCAAGTTCTTTGGGTTTCTGGTGTCGGCCAGGGGCATCGAGGCCAATCCTGACAAGATAGCGGCCATCGAGCACATGAAGCCGCCCGTGCGACTCAAGCAAGTTCAGTGCCTGGCTGGTCGTCTGGCCTCCCTGGGGCGATTCATTGCCCGCTTGGGAGAACGAAGCCTGCCTCTGTTCAAGTTGTTAAAGAAGACTAACCATTTTGAATGGACGGAGGAAGCTCAGAAGGCATTTGAAGACCTGAAGCAGTACCTCTCCTCTCCCCGGTCTTTGGTTTCCCAGCGGGTGAGCCTTTATACATATCGCATTTGCCACCCCGAGGTGGTAAGCGTAGTGTTGGTCATGAGAGAGGAAGGCGTCCGAAGCCGGTTTACTACATCGAGAAGGTATTGCATGAAGCGAAACTTCGGTATCCTCAAGCTCGAGATGATCTTGTATCACGGTCTGGTTGCGTCGTAAAGTCGTGGCACTATTTTCGGGCGGAAATCACCGTCGTCACGGCCTACCCTTGCGGAAATCCTCCCTGTCGTGAAGCGAAGGCGCGATCGCTAAATGGTCGATGGAGCCGTGAAATTCAACATCAAATTCGTGCCCGCACCGCTATCAAGAGTCAAAAGTTGGCGGAGTTTGTCGCCGAGTGGACTCTGCCACTCTGGTGAAGAAGCACCGTGCCTTCCCCGGCGTTATTCTTTGATGGATCCTTCAGCCGAAGGCGGGGCTGGGTTATCTGGTCTCCCCGACCGGTGATACCCTCCGATGCGTGGTCGCCCTCAATTCAAGGCCACCAACAACATTGCTGAATATGAAGGTCTGCTGGCAGGGCTGCGCATCGCTTCGGCGTTGGGCATCAGGCGTCTCCAAGTCAAGGGAGACTCCCTGCTGGTCATTAATCAAGCACGAAAGGAGTTCCAATGTTCCGACCCCACCATGGCGCGCAGGCGCAGAGGTCCGAAGAATGGAGCGTCATTTTGAAGGTCTGGGGTATACTCATGTCCCTCGGCGTGACAATCACCTTGCGGACGGTTTGTCCCAGCTTGCATCCTCAAGGGCTCCTGTTCCGGTCGGGGTCTTGAAGAGACTACATGACCGGTCCATCGCAGCCCACGATTCAGGTGGGGATGATGGTGTCGTTGTCGCGGCCCCCGGTCCAGGTGGGGACGACGGCAAGGCTGTCGTGGCCTCCGGCTCAGGTGGGGAAGGCGGTGCCGCTGTCACGGCCTCCAATTCAGGGAGGGAAGGCAGCGTGCCGCCTCGGCCCTGTGTCCGGGAGGAAGGCGGCCAGTCTTGCCAAGGCGACACCGAGCTTCGGCCAGTGAGTACCCAGCGAGCACCGAGTGGTCGCCACCCTTGGGCGGGAAGATCGATGGATGGACCTATCACGGCCTTCTGCGTGACCAAGTGATCCCGACGATGATGCCTCGGTGAGAAGATTGCGTGGGCCAAGTGCTATACTCGGTAGGTGGGGACCTATATCGCCAGAGCGTAAACGGAGTTCTCTTGAAGTGCATCACTTTCGGGAAGAGGGGGCACTGCTCTCGATATCCATGGGCGTGCAAAGGGAGCCATATGTCAGCCGAACTCTAGTCGGCAAGGCGTTTCGCCAAGATTTTATTGGCCTACCCCTCCGGGATGCTTGCGAATTTGGTGAGGGCGTCTGGCTTGTCGAGTTCTTCGCCGAGCAAACCCACAAACCACCCAAG
The DNA here is from genome assembly GCA_036346375.1 of Guadua angustifolia. Taxonomy (NCBI): domain Eukaryota; kingdom Viridiplantae; phylum Streptophyta; class Magnoliopsida; order Poales; family Poaceae; genus Guadua; species Guadua angustifolia. The sequence goes on from CM070515.1 coordinate 19,475,296, forward strand.
CTCGCAAACCATTCCGCTCTCTGGCGTTCGCGATGCGAAATTTGAATATCTCGGGTCCGTTCTCAGACCACGGGCTTCACCCACCTCTTTGTCGCTATCGACAAGTTCACCAAGTGGGTCAAGGCGAAGCGGTCACGAGCCATCACGGCGCTTGCCATTTATTAAGTTCATCTATGCGGGATCTTCACCGCTTTGGAGTCGCCAATCGCATCATCACCGACAACGGCACCAGTTCACCGGTAGCGGCTTTTACGGAATTTGTGAAGAGATGGGCACCAAGGTATGTTTAACCGGTGGCCCATCCCATGAGCAATGGTCAGCGAGGGCGCCAACGCTACGGTACTAAAGGGCCTCAAGACAAGGCGTTTGATCGACTCCACAAGCGGGGTACAAGATGGACGGAAGAACTCCCGGGCATCTTTGTGGTCGCCAAGACCACGCCTAGCCGTGCGACCGCGAGACACCCTTCTTTTTGGTGTATGGCGCGGCCGTTCTCCCCTCCATTGTCGCCGGCTCTCCGCGTCTCGCTTTCAATGAAGAGGACCAAGAAGATCTCCGTGAGAAGAGGTTAACCTCTGGAGGAAGTCGGGATCGGCCGCCTTTGCGCGCCGCCCGTTATCGCAAAGCCTCGGCGATACCACGCCACCGGGTCTCTGAAGAACATCTGGCGATGGGCGACCTGGTCTTACGCAAAATTCAGACGCATGCCGGGTTACATAAGCTGTCTCCCCGATGGGAGGGCCCCTTCAAGGTGGTCTCAGTATCTCGGCCCGGGGCGGTCCGGTTAGCCACTGAGGACGGCGAGGAGCTGGCGAACTCCTACAACATTGAGCTACTGCGAAAGTTCTATCCTTAAGGGAATTGTAAGTACCCAGCAGCTTGCTCCCGTCAGCCTCGAGGTACGTCCCTCTTCCGGCTGGTCGGCGGCTGCTGGCGATCAGTGAGGCTGTTGCCTAGAAAGCTTTTTGCTTCACCATTACTGTTCCTTTTTGTTGTGCTTTGAGTGGCAGTTATGCGCATATATGTCGCTGGTTCTGTGCGTTTGCTAATTCCTTCGTGAAATCCATGGCGATCCTCGGCGTCTGTGTACACTTAGCCCGGCGATCAAGGGCTGGCATGCACGTGCTCGACGCGGCTCGCACACCTCGGGATGGCTCTCTGAAGCACCGCTGGTCGTCACCGCGAGCACCGTCGGCCTGATGCCACCCCCAGAAAACTCGCCGCTTTGGCACATGGCGTCGCGGCTCGATTTCCTGGCAGTTCACAAGGACTTAGAATCCAAACAAGGCGGGCCAGGACACTTCATGCTGGAACTTAGAATGTTTTGGGCTTACCTTGCGTATGCCCTTCCAGATGTTTGCTCACCTTTCCGGTAGTCATCTCATGCGTGCGGTAAGCATAAAAGTGTTGGCTTACTTTCACGAAAAGCCCTGCATCTCATTGGTCGCCCGATGGCTTGGGGTTCTTCTTGGGTGCCCCGCCGCTCGCCGGCGCTCCAAGGTGCTCGCCTGGCGCCCGTTGGTGGTCGCCTGGCTTCGGCTGGTCGCCCGATGGCTTGGGGTCGCCGGGTGCCCAAAATTCGCCGCCTGGCGCTCAAGGTCTTCTCGCCGGTGCCCGTTGCTTTGGTCGCCTCGCCGTGTAAGGTCGATCGCCCGTGGCTTGAAATTGCTCGCCGGTGCCCAAGCTTTCGCTTCGGCGCTCAAGGTGCTCGCCCGGCGCCTAATTGGTGGTCGCCTGGCCTTCAAGGTCTGATCGCCCGATGACTTGGGGTTGCCGCCCGGCGCGCCAGTTGCTTCGCCAGCGCTCGAGTTCCTTATCTGCGGCATATAAAACAAGATAAGCGCTCTATACGCATTTTTGGCCATTTCATACGATCGTATCCTAAGATGGGTCAAGCTACGCGAGATTATCGCAAGTGTTGGAAACCGGCGCCCCTATGATAAAAGAAGAAGATGTGCTAAAGTGTTAACGTCTGGCGAGGCCGAGTCATCGAGTGTCGATTGGGCACAGCGCTCTACACACGGCTCAGACGCCTCGGGTTGGCTCTGCGAAGCACCATTGGTCGTCTCCGTTGAGTGTTGCTGGCCTAAGGGCACCAGAAAACTTCTTTGTCTCGCCCGCTACGCCGTGGTGCATTCTCGGCGATCATCGGGTCTAAGTTCGGAAGGCGAAACTTGCGATAATCTCGCGAAACTTGACGCTAGGGCCTTGCGTGTCTGCGTTCCTTATTCGACCTAAGGCCATTTTCGCCTCGTTTTATGCGGTCGCGTAGTCTATGCTTACGATCATAGCGGGCACATAAAATCATTTGGCGGGACTTAAACGCTACCTAATTTAGGCGCCTTTAAAAGCGTTTTGCCTAAGCGAATGCGGCCATCTAACAAGCAAATATAGCGGATTCAATCATGCGAAAATAAGCAAACACATGAATAACGATTAAACATCTAACATTCATCCAAAAGTTGTCCAAGGTCTTTACGGGCCGCAGTTCATCGGCGAAGCAAAAAAAAGGAAGAAAGCTGCCCGCCTTCACTCCTCGTCCTCGCCAAAGTCAAGTTCATCGTCGGCCCCACCTTCGGCGGCCAGAGGGGTGGAGACATCCATGGCCGGCTGCTCCACCGCAAACATCGGCCCACGTGTTCGGCAGCCGCGCAGCGCCAGGCCTCCTTTGAGCCTTTGCTCCACGTCTCCTCGACGGCCGCCGCCACCACCGCCAAGGATCAGCGGCGTCACGGTGGCGCGGCGAAAGCGTGTAGGTCGCGCCATGATCGCGACTGGCGTCCTACGTGGCGGAGCGGCGGCTAGGGGCGGGAGTCCTCGTAGTGCCTCCGTGGCCTGGTTGGTCGCGTGAGCAAATTGAAGCGCCGAGTCCTCCAGGGGCACGTTCAACGTCACACCTAAGGGTTCGGGCACCTCTTGGTGCGCTGAACGCTTCTTCAAGATGATCGCGAGGTTGCGCCCGCGGCGGAAGATTCAAGTTCCGAGGTCTTGGCGCCGCCTCGGCCCTCTCCGCCGTGTCTCGACCCGTTCCGCTCGCCTTGCATTGCGATCGTGTTAGCCCTCTCTGCGCCCGACTCGGCTGCCACCCTCTCCGCTCCGCTCCGGCTTCGCCGCTCACCGAGGCAAGCTGTTGGGCGTCTGAGCACCATGCGAGGCGGCGGCAAACGGTGCCTAGTGCCGCGCGCATGTCGTTTACCTAAGTGAAGAGTTCGACGGCCGGCGGTGTGAAGCGGCGATGGTGGCGCGAGGGCGAGACCTCGATGGCGCTGCACGGAGTGTCTCCGACCTGGCGGCGGTGGCGGCGGAGGCGCTGTGCGAAGGCCTCCGTCTCGGTGGGCGCCGGGTGTTGGCACCCTCGGCGTTCGAAACGCCCTTGGTGGCGCCCTCAAGCTCAAGCCGCCATTGGGGCGTGAGGCCACCTGTTGGCGTTGGCACAGGCTCCGTGGCGAGTTGTCAGCGCCGCGATCGTCGGCGCCGGAGGAGAAGGTACGATTGGTGAAGGCTCGGAGCGGTCTTTGCGGAGGGCGGCGGCGCCGAGGTGAAATCGCGGCGGGCGTCTGTGCCCCGTCCCTTGAAGGGGTACCGCCATGGCGGTGGCGGCGGTGCTGATGCGTGGCGGGCCCTCTTAGGATCCGAGCCGTGGTGTCGGCGGCGAATGGCCGCTGTGCGCTGCCCAATCGCGGCGGCGAGCACGTCCCCGATCACCGATGGAGCCGCAGGCGGGATCACGGCGGCCTCGTGGAGTCCATCGGCGGAGCGGCTGACGATCTGCAGCGCTCCGCGTGCTCGGTCGGCGGCGGCAAGGCGTCCGTGAAAGGGCGTGCAGTTGGGGCCAAGAAGATCGCGGCAAGCCACCGCCCAGTTTGGCTCCTCAAAGTTGCCCTCGCTTTGCCGCAAGAAAGGGAAAAAGATGGCGGTCGGTTGGTAGGAAGCCGCAGAAAAACATGTGCTTGAAGGAAACTAGAAGAAGAAGACAAGGACTTACGCCGACCCGCGTCGCGCGTCAGTCGTTATCGCCGATATCGCCATGAAGGCCGGACGCGCCGGCGAAGAGGGCTGATCCTCCGGGCCGTGTAGTCGAGCTACCACCCTCCGTTCGATCCGGCGTCCCAATCTGCCGCCGACGCTGCCATTGCATGTGAACTCTGCCGTCTCTTCGGCCGTGAGCTCCGATTCTCGAGTGTGTGCCGCTCCGCTGGCACCCTGAGCGTCGATTCATTGTCATCTGGATGTACAGACCAATCGCCGCGCCATGTCCTCGATTGGACTGTCTTTGGAAGGGAATATAGGGAGGCCATCCGTCCGGCGGAAAAAGCAACTCCCCACTACTTGGCGTGCGTCATTGGTGGCGCTTGAGAATGAAGAAATGGCGGAAGAGAGGAAGGTTCGGCATCACCCCATGAACATTTCACGAGAGGTGTGCGAAGATGGCGAGGAAGATGATAGAGTTGGGGGTGAGATGAAGATGATGGATTTTCGTAGAAGTGGAGGACGGTGAGAAAAAAATTCGGAAAAGGGTGGAAGAAGGCCCGCCATCATGCCCGAGTGTGCGGGGCGATCTCGTCGGAGAGCACACAGGCGTGGCGATCCCCGGACGATATCGGAAGGTGCCTTCCGCGCGATGATCCTCATCCGATTCATGGCGGTGGCGTCAACGAGAGAAATTGGAATGGGGTTCACCATGGTGGATCAAGAAAACGAAGAGCTTTGGGAAAAGAAGCGAAAGAACAAGAAAGCAAAAGTCGCAAGAAAAGCGTAGCGTGAAACCGCTCGTCTGAGATGCATCTATATATCGTACCCCGTCGGCGGTTCGCGAAAAGCGAATTATCGCCGTTTAAGACTGCCCCAAGGAAAATCGCAGGATACACGAGGAAGCGGTCGTACCCTCATGAGTAGTGGCCCTGCCCAAGAGCGCGCTAAGCATTAAGTGCATTAAGTGAAGGTTCTAAAAAAGGAGTCATAGGCCTGCGCTCTAGGACAGGCCCGAGGGCTACTGTCAGCGTACTATACGCTAGGGTACCCTCTCCACCGCGATAAAGTACAATCGCGTGGCGGCGGCATCGGGCGGCGATCACGGCCCGCCGCCAGCGTCGGTCCACGTGGCGCCCGGCGAAAGGTGGCGAAGACGCCGCCGCCGGCGCCCAGCTACGTGGCGGCTTCGCAATCGGCGGCGATCACGGCCGCCGAGCGGCGTCGGCCCATGTGGCGCTTCGGCGGCAGTGGCGGCACGCCGCTTTCGCCGGCGCCGGCTACGTGGCGGCTTTGCGGCAATCGGCGGCGATCACGGCGCCAGTAGCGGCGTCGGCCACGTGGCGCCCGCGGCAGTCGGCGAAGCACGCTTTCGCCCGGCGCCAGCTACGTGGCGGCTGGCAACCGGCGGCGATCACGGCCGCCGGCTGGCGTCGGTCCACGTGGCGCCCGGCGAGCGGTGGCGAGCATGCTGCTCGCCGCCGGCGCCAGCTACGTGGTTGCACGGCAACCGGCGGCGATCACGGCCGCGGACCGGCGTCGATCCACGTGGCGCCCGGCGGCAGTGGCGAGCATGCCTCGCTTCGCCGGCGCCCATCCACGTGGCGATTGGCGAAGACGCCCGCCGCAGGCAAAGAGGTGGAGCGCGGTGGCCGCCTCGAAGGCTCCTTCCACTACCGTACCATGTCGAGCAGCGAGCTGCCATAGCGAGCTTATCATTACAAGTTTACGCAACAAGCCCATTCCTCGGCGCCTCTCACCTACACCGCCAAAGGGGTCCCATCCGTGGACGGGCAAAATGCACGCGTAAGCATTTAATGAGGCCGAGGAACGAGACAAAGACAGAAGGAGTAGTAAATGTATGAGGATCAACATGATGACCTCCTTTTACCTACTCCGTTGCTTTGGCCTATATAAGGGCCTCGGGTGCATGGGAAAAAGGATTGGCATTCGAGAGGAAAGAACTTGTAACTCAAGAGCTTTGTATTAGCTTCACACCTCCTCAAAACAATCTAGCAGAAGTAAGGCTATTACCCGAGCCAAAGGGGCTCGAACACAGGTAAAATCTTCGTGTCATCCGCAGTTCATGGACCGGAATCCCGCGTAAGAGTCCCTAGGGTTTTCGCCCTCTAGGTTTAGCCCCAAGACGCCCTCCTTCGAAGCTAAAACCAGTCTGCATCCTCCGGACTGTCGGTGGAATCGCCAGCAGATATTTTCAAGTTAGATAATTAATATTTGACAATTAACATCATCCATGAAATGAAATAATGAGCAATTGAGCATAACATTTATTTACCTCAGCAAAACAATTCACTATATCCTTTTGAATTGTTGGAGCCACCATTTGTCTATTTAGAGGACCATTTCTTAGCACAACCATTTTCACTTTTTCATTTTGCTCTGCCACAAGCTTCACTAACTCTAGAAAATTTCCTCTATTATTAGATTCTTCTGATTCGTTGTGGCCACGAAAAGCTAAACCTTGATGTAGCAAGTAACGAGCAGCATTGATGGAAGTATTCAATCGAATACGATGCTCTTCTCTTGTGATGTTACTTTGCCTATTGAGAGCCACAACAATTGATTGGTCTTGTTTCATCAGATTGTTACATCTTTTCACTGCTGTGTTATGAAAACTATTGCATCCACCTACATGATCACGAAGTCTATCTGACTTATTCCATCCACAAAAACCATTAGTTACAAAGGCATCGTTCCCTCCTTGACCTTCAATGCAATCTCTGAACAAGTAGCAATATAAACAAAATGCTCTATCTGCTTTCTCGCTATACTCTAGCCAATCATACTTGTTGAACCATTCAGGATTAAATCGACGTAAATGGTTTGCTATACTCTTTTGTGGATACATGAAACAGTGTGTGGCCTAGAAGGGCCTCTAATTAAATACCTTCGCCTTATCTCATCTTGCGCTTTTGAACCAATGTATTCTCGATATTCTCTTCCTATCTGTTGGATCATATGGAAGTTCATCCAAATTTACCTCTCTTGATGACACCGCAAAGGAGGAGTTGGAGCGATGGATGCGGTGTTGCCAGTATGATCAATGTTACGTGTCCCTCTAACACTTCTTGGAGCCTCGCCAGTGCCAAGAGCATCAACATCACTAGGTGGAGGTGTCTTCCTTTTAAAATATCGTTCCATTATTTTAGGCTACCTACAAATTAGGGGGAAAAAATGAAACCCTCAATTCGCTGTAAAGAAGAGTTCAATAATCCAAGATGCACAATTGCACACGGCACGATTAGATAATCATGAATAACTAACTGAGAAATTAGATTGCCAAAAATTAAACCCTAAAGTCAAAATCATGATTCTGTCTCAACTCTCATCATCTCATGCCCTAACGTGATAAACTCATTACTCATAGACTTAATCAAGAAATCGGATTATATTAACCTAATATTGGGGCTTGAGGCGTCAAAATTGAGAGAATTGAGCAGAGGCCGGAGCAAAGAACTGACAACCGAGGGTCCGAGCCTCCGAGGCGACGCGCCGAGCGCCGACATAAACTCACGGGCGTGGATCCTCCGAGGCGACGCGCCGGGCGCCGACGCAGACTCGCCGAGCGTCCACGCCGCCCAGGCGGAGCAAAAGTTGCGTCGCGTGCCACTCCCGCGAAGAGGAAAAGACGAAAAGAATGAAGCTCCTGCCTGGCTGCGCGTGAGCTCGTCCAAGGGAAAACCTGCGTGGCTGCAGCAGCATGTGGACTATGGTTCTACTTTGGGTCGCTAGGTGCTAGCCGCCACCGCTTGTCTGGTTATTGCTTGCAAAGTGGGCCGGGTTTCTTTGCTCAGTCTTTATGAGCAATGAGCAGTGTCATGTTCGATTTACGTGAGAGCTGGTTGGAAGCTTCCTACTAGAGTACTAGTATACTCCAAGCTTCACTAATTTGCACCAAACTCCTGTAGTTTCCATTCCATATGGATGAGCATTGACGCTGGGGTCCAGGCTAATCTACCGTCGGGGTCATTAACAGTGTTTAGCGGAGGGTATAAAGGACTAATACGGAGGTGTCGGTGTCACCGGACCCCGGCGCCGGAACGCTACATCCGCCCCTGGTAGGTGATTTGGTTTGGACGAAAGTTAGAAGGACTAAGCTGGTAGAGGTGAACATAAGCTCGAGGAGGAGGTCTGCTATGACGGCATTGCTCCAGCGATCTTCCAGCAAGGGCAACCTCACAATAAGATTCAGAGGATACCTAGGTACTTTCAATTTGGTCTAAGGTGGTGTGTGGAGGTGTGGTGCCATGTGCATGTGCGGTGCATGGCGGCGTGAGTGGGTGGTGATATCTAACCTATATCCGGGGGGGCAGTGGAGGTGTTGCTGGGGTGAGGAGTTGTTGCTCTACTGTGGCTGGGTTTTTATATCCGCATGAAGATGGTGTTTGGCGAGGGTGGTGTTCGGTAGCAATATAGCGACGAGCTCAGGACAGCGTGGATTGCGACATGTAGAGGAGGATTCAAAGCAGGAGATGGTAAGTAGTGGCAGGGATATGAGGAGAAGGCAAGCGTGGTAGCGGCGAGGCATCACTGCGTGCGTCATAAGGTTTATCACGGTTAACTTTGGCAGCAGCGCTCTGAGCACACACGGCACGGTGCAACAGCTGTGTGCGGCGAGGTGGCCTAAGCATGGGCACTAGCATGGTGAGGCGAGGCCTACGCTCAACTAAGGCACATGGCTAAGAGCTCAACAACGTGATGGCAATGTGGGAAGCGATGGGGCAGAGGCAATGAGCACGCATGGTGTGGGTAAGGGTGCGCTTGTGAGGCCCCTATTTTTGGTACGGAATGCCAACAATGGGTTTCATGTGCATACAGTACTAGTCCCATGGTCAGTTGCTAGTACGCTGTAACATCCCAATTTTTAGATTATTTAGATTTAATATGGTTTTTATGGATTTTCTAAATTCATTGGATTTTTCTAGAATTTATTTGGATTTATTTATTTATATTTAATATGGTCTATTGTGAAAAGTATTTAATTAATGAGAAAGTTTAAATTTGGATTTAAAAATATTTTCTTTAGATTTTATCCTTATGTGATTTTGAGTTTTAAAGTTTGTAAATCAAATATTCAACAATGTAAATGACTTTCTTAATGACCCAAAAGATGGGAATTCAGAATAAAATCATACTTCCAAATTAATTTTACATTTTATTTATTTATGCGTCTTTCGAGCTGTTACAGCGCTCTAGCACAACGAGCAGTGTGAGGCAGGCTAAGTGATGAGTACATCACTTCTTCGCACACTATACAAATGCAAGGTCCAATCACACGAGTACATGCATGTCAATTAAATTATTAGGTAACTTCATTTTTGGGAGTGAATTCTGTTTCTAATGAGAATATGATGCTTCATGTTGTACTTTTTAATTTATCCTCAAAAATCGTGGAGAGGACTACAAGGGTCAGAATGCGAGAGTGAAGGCTATAAGACGAAGGACCATAAGAAGGATTTGAAGCCTAGCCCAGGCCGACGGCTTCAACTCCTCCCCTGGCGGTCACCACATCCATAGGCCCATCAGGCAGTCCCAACTACATATAAAAGCCTTCCTAACATGGTGTTGTCACCTATGTAATAGGAAATTGGGCTTCGACCTATTTAATAGAAAGGCCTATGCGGAACGCTCAGGAGGAGTTCATATCCATATCCACCTCTTGGTTGCACCCCTTTTAGATGCCTATTTAAGTTAGCTGAGTTCACTCGTGAGACTTGGGTTTTGTTAGATTAGTTTTCTACATGAAACTTCTGTGTTTTTCACTTGAGTCGGCTAGATCAACCGTCAAGACTGCTATTGAAACCCCAACACTTGTCCTTAAATCTATATTCACAATTTTAGATTGCTTTTATTTTGTTCTTGCTTGTTTTTTTGTTGCTTGAAGGAATTGATCTTCGTGATCAGATCAATCGAGCTTTGGTATGGTTGATAACAATTCGGAGTCAGGCTTAGCGATTGCTTGTCGTCGGTCGTGTTTCAATCGGTAGTCTAGATCGTGAAGATCGTTTCCATAAATCAAGAGTAATCCATCTCATTGAAAGATCGGGTCTCCACTAGTCTCATCAATGAGGTGGTGTGGGCTGTGGCCTAAGTGACTGTGGGCGAGTGGGGAGAGAGGGAGACATGCCGGGTGAAGTTAGCGAAAGCGACATGGGCCGAGAGTGGCAGATGAGTTGACCGGAGAAGTGGGCCAGTCCAGAAGAGGTTTTGGGTTTCAATTTAAGGATTTTATTTTCAGGAAATAAGAAAATATTCTCAATAGATAATTAAATCAAGAAAAAACAAATAAATTCTAAAAAATCTTGGAAAATTCAGGAAAATACCAGAAAATTTAGAAAAATTTAGGGAGTGGTTTTTGGGACTTTGGCTTTAAAAAGGTGCAAAATTCAGGCCGTTACATCGGCAATCCTGTCGGATCGTTGCGGGCTTGCGGCATGAACATATTTTCACCGGCACATCGTAAAAGCGCAGCGCCGTCTTGCCCGTATCCTCAAGCGAGATGGGCCGCACGGCAGCAAACTGGAATTTGGAGGTCGCCGGCCGCAATCAAGTAACAATTGCACGCGGGCATGGCAAGCTCCGCAGCGACGTGGAGGGCATCGGTGCATAACATGTCGACCACGAGACGGCGTCGACGGCAGGGAGCGAGCGCAGGATCGGAACTCTCCCGGCGCACACTAGAAGCTGGTACGCAAGCATGGTGAGCTCCGCAGCAACGTACGATGAGGGCATCTGTGTAGAACATGTCGAGCACGAGGGCGTCGATGGCTGGCAGGGAGCCATCACAGGAACTCAGGCTGGAGCGCAGGGTTGGAGAGGCAAAGCGTGTCCCGGATGCACGGTGTGAGTAATTTTTGTTGTCGCTAGACAGGACGTGGAGGAGGCGGACTCTGATGGAGGGACAAGCTAGCCGCGGCGGCGCGGTCTACTGCATCAGCCATCAGGGTCCTTAGATACACAATGACCCCTCTCCTCGTGGTTCGTCGATTCAGTATCACAATTGATCCTTGAACCCTAACTATGCCTTATTGATCGACCATGCCTTCGGATAATTAAGAGGGATGCTGGCATATACGGGTGATCATCTTTGAATTAAGTTCTATTTTTGGTAAGTACTGTAGAAGTTGACGGACACGGTGAGAAACAAGGCAACAAGGGCCGCCTGCGAACACATCGAACCAACTCAGCACCGTGCAATGAAAATGAGCCGAGGAAACCTTGAGGCACGACCTGACAACCATCATCGAGAGCATGTGCATCATGAGCGCAACTTCAGTTTTATTTAGAAAAATGTTCATATTCGATTTCTAAAACTTTTACCACCATTTAATTTTGATCCCTCAAGTATAATATTATTTAGAATATTGAGTCTTTTATCTTTTAGTACCGTTTAGTTTTAGCGCCTTAGGTTAGAAAACGGTGGTTTTGACCAGTATTGACCTATGTGACACATCACGATGGATCCGACATAGATAAATTTCTGCCAACAAACCTGCAGCCAGCAAAATGATGGGACCTTACCAGCCATCCACCTAAATTCCTCCTCCTCTTCCTCCTCTTCTCCTTCCCTTCTCTTCTCTATTGCCAGCCATGATCGTCAACAAGCGCTTCATGCGGGTGGCTTATTCAACGCTGTCACTCTGCCGCTCAATTCCTAGCATCACGCACATTCAATTTGCTCGATCACCTCATCCGTCGAGCTCATGCGCTTTCTCCTCTACCCCTCCTTATAAATTAGAGCACTGTGACCTTGTAATTCATTCCCTCCATGCCTCATGCCGCTCGTGCGTCTCGTCGCCACCGTACGATGTCATCTTCCCCGAAGCCATGACATACAATTCCATTACTAACCTCCTAAGATGGACGGCTGAGATTTAAAATTAATCTTACCCGACCCAATAAGAGATAAGTAGTGTACTTAAAAGAGCTCTACTGTAATTGCTTTTCCTTGGTTTAGAGAGACGTGTCGAGAACATGCGAGTAGGCTTTGCCATATAAAATTTTTCTTCCTACGAAAATGCTAAGGTAAGTTGGTGCGACTGCTTTGTTTTAATTAGATGAGAACGAAATATCGATTTTCCTATTTGTAGGTTGCTACTTTTTTTTTGTTAACTCTAAGTTATTTTTCTAGCCTCTGGATTAACTTTAAGATATGCGTGGATAAATCACTTTATAAATACAAGTCTCTATGAAATATTCTGGTGAGCTAGGAACTCAAGTAGCAGAACACCACTAAGGAAAAATATAAGCTAATGCATTTTTGTTAGTCAAAGAAAATGTGCATTCACTACAACTAGGATTAGAAGTAGGACCATACCACATATTTTTTTAATAGTCTTGTACATTAATACAGAGCGTACTTCATTTTTAATGTAAAATTAGAGTGATATTTTTTCTATACCCTTATAAATATTCATCTTTACTTTATATTCTCTACATGTATGCCATTACTAGACAATCGCACATCACAGACGATTTACAAACCACATCACATACAGTTTTGTGAATCGTCTATATCGAAATGTCAGTGACGACAATAAGTCATCAAGACGGTTTTACAACCATCAATGAAAAAACCCATCCGTCTGTGATGTTGATTTTTATTTTCTACTAAATTTTATTTTATTGGCTAGTCTCAGGAAATGCTAGCCATGCCATCTAAAACAAAAGACAATATAGAGTATCACCAGCATTATTATGACATACATTTTAGAAATGAGCTCTGATCACCATGCAGCCATCCATTTTAGGAATCAACTCTGATCACAAATTACAATGTACAGCACATCCATTTAATAAATCAACTTACATATATAAAAACAAATTGAATTCATAACTACAACTCACAAATTCACAACACAAGGTTCACAAATTAATCGAAACAGTATCTAACAAATTCACAATTCTTCAGGCGAGACTTGAGTGGTGTTCGCCTTTTGGATTAATGACCTCACGTGTCAAGAAGGCACAGAGTTGTCCTCGAATACCTAGCAGGTCAGCCTGTTCCAATGCAGATTCAATGCATTGCCAAGCCTGTCAATAGGAAGAGTAAAGTCTTGCGTGTATATAAACTAATAAGTGGAAATAATTATTGCAAGATTGACAAACCTCTATAATTACCATTGGTCTTCTTTAAACCAATGAGGAGTTCCATGTTGTGACAAGCGTAGAATCCACATTGGTTAGTGCCCTTTGGTTCTTGATGGCATTGCCAAAATATAATAGGTTAATTAATTTCGAATGTATTATTATGGAGTGTGAAGGATTATTGCGTACTATCGGATCTGAAAAGTTATAAGTATGCTTGAGTTCTTTGGGCCCTTCTGTGTGGCTCTCCACGAATAATGTGTCAATTAAATCTCGATATGCTTCAAGTCATGGGTCTTTGCTCTTTTTAGAATCAAGGTAAATTACAGGTTACGTCTTGGTATAATTGTGAGTAGAATCTAGTTAAACCTACAAGCCATTTCGCCATGGTCATTCAATCTAACTTCAAGCTCGTTCTATAATACAAATCAACAAGTATAATAATGGATGAAGCACTTACCGGGTTGTGGGGGTAAAAGTATGAATTTTTTGTTCCATTGATCTAACAATACTTTTTCCACGTACTTGTGGATGACTTCTAAATTTTCGTCCATGGTTTGCTTGGACACCATATGTGGGTCGAGAAACCCACGGTTGTTTCCTTGCTTTTGCTTCTATGATCATGTGTCTATATATACAAAATCAAGGATCATATATATCGACATTTATCGATGCGACATGATCAATGTATACTGTGATTACACACATTTATAATATCCAGCATCTCATGAGTAATGCGTCGAAGGCGTTGAGATTATATAGTTTGAATAGGTCGTTGAAGCTGACCACGAAAAGTCTATCAAAAAATCGATGTAAGAAATGCTCCTCCTTAAAGTTGACCGAGATACTCGATACACGTTGTGCCACCGGCTTGTTGTTTTATTGTGATTTTTTTTTCTTTCTTTTCAAAAGGGAGATGGTGTTTCTTTTCACCTTGTGCTTTTGAGCCGACTTGTGCTTTTTACACTTTACTTTCATCACATTTGTTTTATGCTTTTTAGAGGTGTTGCCAATGTGTTCATCAAGGGGGAGATTGTAAGATCATGGTACATGATATATTTGTGATGAACAATTGGTGATATTTTGATGTGACGAATAAGTGGTAAAAAGAATTAATAAAGTTAATGTGGATCAAGTTGGGATGAACTTGTTTCTGGAAGATGTTTTTGCTTGATGCAATGCGCTCGTGTGAGTGGTTGCATGGATTGACCGTGAGTCAAGTCGTGGACTTGTGCTTGGATTCGTTTGGTGTTTATTCGTGTGCAGGTGTTGCTCGAGGGCGAACGTGGTCGATGATGGGACCGGAACTAGGTTCGTGGAGGAGCTGAGGTTCGGGACTAGGTTCAGGGAGGAATCGAGGTCCTGGTGGTCAAGAATGTCATGCGGGACGTTCGGGCTAGAGAACGGTGTACATGAAGGCTGGTTAGTCACGTGAGTGCGGCAGGCGGACCGTACGCGTGCATGTGTGAATTTTGGGTTGTATGCATATATTGGGCCATGTGTATTGGGCCAAGTGGATATGCATACATGTGTTAGGGTTTTGAGTTGTATAAAAACCCTGGGAAACCTAATCAATGAATTGATTCTTTTTGGGCGGCGGCTGGAGGCTTGCCGTTTTTCATGCGAGAGCTCTTGGTTGCGTGAGTTTTTTTCTTGGCGGCCGTGTGGTGTGACTGCTAGCTTTTTCCGTCGCCTCTGCTCTAGGCAAAAGTTCAGTGACTAGCGACCGGCGACCTCTGGCGTCGTGGAGATCGTTCGTTTCTGCCGAACTGCAGGGACTCGGAAATCTTTTAGCACTTGCATCATTGATTCCTGCGACCAGAGAGCTATCTTGTCACGACTAGAAGATTTGAAGATTGCACTTCGCCGACGACGCACATGCATGCAAAGAAGAGAATTGATTTCGATCATTGCATGCATGCGTGAGAAAAGGAGATTGCATTGCGGCGAAGCTTGAGACTTGCATGCATAATTAAGGCGACGTGAAGAAGATTGGCAACTAGTTATTCTCTTGGTGATTTTTCTTGTGGCTAGATTAAACTCCGGAGTTTCGCAACGAGCGGATCGGCATCATCAAGGGAAGTTGATTAATCTCGTAATTAAGGTTAGATTAATTTTCGTCTCTTTTGATATAGTCATCTTGCGAAGGTAATATCTCCAGATTCGTAAATCCGATTGAGTTGATTCTTGTTGCATTAGTTTCGGAATTGAGTCTACTTTCTACAGTTAAAATGTCATATCAATCCAACGGTTGGATCTTCGGTAATTACTGTTTTAGTAAACGTAGGTTAATCTGTTTTTGTCAAAAACCGAAGCAGTTTTTCCTTTGTTGTTTAGGGGTTTAAAGAATCACTAAAATTTGTTTTAGCTTCCGTTCAATCATTCACCCCCCCCTCTGATTGACGTCATCCGATCCTACAAGTGGTATCAGAGCAAATTATACTTGAGCTTACTTACCAAAGCTACATCATTGAGAATGAAGTTTTCATTGACTCGCACAATTCCTTTTCCAAGAATCCGTCCCTTTGAGTTGTCGCCAAAAGTGATGACCTCATCACCTGAACTTTGTGTGAGGAAGGAGAACCATTTTGAATCACTAGTCATATGATGTGAACATCCAAAATCTATGAACCATATGTTCTCCTTCCTGTCTCGCACAACCTACACAAAAGAGAATGTCGAGGTCTCTGTACTGGGGTTAGATAAAAGAAATTTAGGAATCCAGCACTGAGACATTCGACTAGCAGAACAAGTAGGCATAAAAGCACGAATTAAATCCGTACCACCTTTACCTTTCGAAATTGGGTGAACTCGGTCTGAATGCCCACTTACCTGCTGTCTAATCGGTCTGAACGATCCAGAAAGTGGCTTTTGCCACCTAGACTTTGCAAAACATCTTACCCTATCATTTTTCTGTTTTCTTGCAAGTCTAAAACAGAACTGAACTAAATGTCCATCTTTACCACAGTAAGAGCAATTGTACTTCACAGGTGGTGGTGTTTTAGAAGATGAAGTAATTGCACTAGTTGTGGACAAATTAGACATAAAATCAGCAGATTTAAAAATGGTCTTTTTAGGTTCAGGTTTAACCTCAAATTTACCACTTTCAGTTACATTCAACAATGTTGGTGGATGAGTTTTAGAATAAGCATGTGCATCAAAGCCTAGTCCTTTATTATATGTGCTTACTCTGGATGTGTCCAAAATCATGTTGAGGTTCTTTTTACCGTTAGAAAAACGTTGCAATGAGCTTTGAACATAAGCAACCTCTTTTGTTAAAGAAACACAATTATCACAAATATTATCAACAATGCCTTTTTGTTTGCGACAATTGGAGCAAGAAGAAACTTCATGTTGAAGCATGTCACATTGCAATTGATCAACTCTACCATAAGCATTTTTCAATTTTAACTCAAGCGAGGAACATTTAGAACAAGGCAAATTTGAATCAAGCTTGACATCGGCAAAGACACTTAGCATTCTTAAGTTGTTTGAATTTTCTAGAACATAAAGCATTTACCAAAGAACTAGCATATAAGGCAACTTTTATCTTTTTCAAATAGTTCTTGGTAAGAAACAGTTCATCAACAACATGAGCATGCATAGCGGTACCAAAAGTAAAACAAGTTTCAAATTTATCATTTTTTGTAATTTGATCATCGAGTTTATGAAGAGTAGAAGCATGGACAAGAAGGGAGATTCCGATGATGACTTCACCGGCATGTGTTTCATGACTAGAAGGGATAGCGACAACGACTCCGATCTTGATGAACAATTGGTGTGGAAAAGGGAGATGTTGTGTTGCATTTTGTTGATTCTGATTTGCAAATTGCTGATATTTTCACAAAACCACTTGATGCTTCTCGATTTGTTTTTTTTTGAGAGGAGAGTTGGAAGTTGTGCATCCCATGAGCCTGTTTTGAGGGGGAGTTTCCATGCCAAGTCTTTTACTTGATGAGCTTGCTTTATCATATTTCGTTATATATTATGTAATTGAGCTGATATATGATAATCTAAATTGCTTTACTTGAACTAAAAGTGACATTGCGAGAATTCCTTGGTTTGATTATCTATAGCTAATACCTTGTGATATCTTGCTCCTCTAGGCTTGATATTGAATCTTCTTGACAAATTTGGGCTACGAAGCATGTGTGTTTTCAGCTTTACTCTTTCATAGACCATTTAATCACTTTGCATGTTTACAATAAAAGAAAAGGGAATAAGTAAAAAAAAAGGCTCAAATCTGCAAGAAGAAGCCTGTTCACATTATCAAAATATGCAAAAGCTTCAAGATGTATGCTTCAAGCATGCCATTCCCTAAAAGATAAGATGTATGCTTCAAGCATGCCATTCATAGAAAATAAAAGAAGTATGCTTCAAGCATGCCACATGCAGTTTATTGTTATAAAGATTAAATTGGTTTACTAGTTTAGAGTTGAAACTACTTGCTTGCCCTGAGTTGTTAGTTGCTTCGTTTTTAGGCCTTGTTTTTCTGCTGAGATTTTGCTTAGTACTTGGCTATAGTTGATTGAATTGAGGTTGAGATGTATGTCACTCCCTAACTTGTTGAATTATATTAAGTTCATGTATTTTGCTTATTATGTGATCTATAAGGTTATGTGATCGAGTGAGCTCAATTTTTCTTGACTTGGCACCCATTTGTTTTCCTTGATGAAATCATTGTCAAAGGGGGAGAAATAGTAAAGCATACATTCAGGGGGAGAAGAGAAAAGTTTTTATTGTGATTTTTTTTCTTTCTTTTCAAAAGGGAGATGATGTTTCTTTTCACCTTGTGCTTTTGAGCCGACTTGTGCTTTTTACACTTTACTTTCATCACATTTGTTTTATGCTTTTTAGAGGTGTTGCCAATGTGTTCATCAAGGGGGAGATTGTAAGATCATGGTACATGATATATTTGTGATGAACAATTGGTGATATTTTGATGTGACGAATAAGTGGTAAAAAGAATTAATAAAGTTAATGTGGATCAAGTTGGGATGAACTTGTTTCTGGAAGATGTTTTTGCTTTAGAACCAGAAGTAGCATTTGCATTCATCATAGTAGAAGATAACACACCAGCAGACTTGAAAACAGTTTTCTTAGGCTCATTAACAATTTCAAATTTTCCACTTTCAAGTGTCTTAACAACAGTGGGAGCATGCGATTTATGATGAGCATAAGAATCAAAACCTAAACCTTTGTGATGAGTACTGACTTTTGATTGATCCAAAATCATGTTTATGTTTTTCTTTCCTGAAGTGAACCGTTCTAAAGATTTTTCCAAGTAATCAACCTTTCGAGAAAGAGTTAAACAGTTATGACAGGGAACGTCCACTTTTTCTTTTTGTTTGCGACAAGTTGAGCATGAAAGAACCTCATGAGTGAGCATAGCATCATCATTTGAGAAACCCTAGCATTTGCATCATGAAACTTCAATTCGATATAGAACATTTAGAACAAATGAGTTGTATCATGCAAATCAACAGTTGAACAGCTAGTATTTTTCATATGTTTCTCATTTTTCTTACCTTGCTCTAGCAAAGAAACATGGACATTCCTTAAGGCAATAACTTCAGATTGTAACACATCACAATATTTGCAAGAATCATCATCGGGAATTAAAGATCTAAGTCTTGCAATTTCAGAATTGGAACTATCAATTTCTAGATCTTTTTCTTTAAGAACCTTCTTAGACTTTTTAAGTTCTGAAGCTAATTTAACCATGGCATATTCAAGCTCATCATAAGAAGGTCTCACCTCATCAAGATCGGAGTCGTTGTCGCTATCCCTTCTAGTCATGAAACACATGCCGGTGAAGTCATCATCGGAATCTCCCTTCTTGTCCTTCTTCTTGTCATGTGGCTCATTATCACTCTCAAAGTCCACATCGCTAAGATCACACTCCTCTATGGTAGCTAAGACTTTCTTAGCAACTTTTCGAAAATTGGAGCGCCTAGGAGTAGTGCGTCTTGAGCTACGTTGCACTGGTTCCCTTTCTTCCTTCTCCTTCAACTTGGGACAATTTGGTTTAATATGTCCGGGAAGGCCACACTCAAAGCAATTGAAGGATCCCGAAGTAGTGTCTCCACGCCTCCTCATCCTCACATTGTTGAGTGCTTTAAAAGCACGTGAGGAGATGAGCACAAGATCTTCTTCAGGAAGCATCTCAAACTGTTCATCTGAAAAAGAAGCCAATGCAGACAAGGAAGCAAAAGATGGTGATCCAGACGAAGTGCTGGGGTTAGCAATAAGAGCATGTGTAGAGGATTTATCATCTCTAGGTGACAAAGAATCCATCTCATAAGTTTTTAGCCTAGAGTAAACATCATCCATGGTCAAAGTATCTAAATCAACAGTTTGATTAATTGCCGTAACAACCATGCGCCATTCAGGACCAAGAGTTCTCAAAATTTTACTAGCATTATCCTCAACTGAATTATTAACTCCAACACCACGCAAATTGCTCAAGATTTCTCAAATCGAGAGAAAAGATCATCAATTGATTCACCTGGTCTCATTACAAAATCAGAAAAGTCCTTTTGGTAAATATTTTTGCGCACTTTCTTAATCTTAGTAGAACCTTCATGATAGTCATATAATGTCTTCCAAACTGAATATGCAGAATGTAAATGAGAAACTCGATCAAATTCCTTTTCAGAAATTCCTTGAAAAATCAAGTTTTTAGCTTTAGCATTCAAATCAATGTCTACTTTATTATCATTAGTAACTATATCAGGAACATCATATGCAGTAGAAACTTTGTGCAAAACATCGTTACCTTGAGCTTCAATATAGGATTGCATCGACTTTTCCAATAAGAAAAATTTGAATCATTAAGCATAGGAGGACGATTAACATACCTATCGACGCCATACCTAAACCTAGCTCGATACCACTTGTAGGATCGGATGGCGTCAATCGAGGGGGTCAATGATTGAACGGATGTAAGATCATGGTACATGATATATTTGTGATGAACAATTTGTGAGATTTTGATGTGACGAATAAGTGGTAAAAAGAATTAATAAAGTTAATGTGGATCAAGTTGGGATGAACTTGTTTCTGGAAGATGTTTTTGCTTGATGCAATGCGCTCGTGTGAGTGGTTGCATGGATTGACCGTGAGTCAAGTCGTGGACTTGTGCTTGGATTCGTTTGGTGTTTATTCGTGTGCAGGTGTTGCTTGAGGGCGAACGTGGTCGATGATGGGACCGGAACTAGGTTCGTGGAGGAGCTGAGGTTCGGGACTAGGTTCAGGGAGGAATCGAGGTCCTCGTGGTCGAGGATGTCATGCGGGACGTTCGGGCTAGAGAACGGTGTACGGAGGTGGTTAGTCACGTGAGTGCGGCGGAGTGGGCGTCTGGCGTGCATGTGTGAATTTTGGGTTGTATGCATATATTGGGCCATGTGTTATTGGGCCAATGGATATGCATACATGTGTTTAATTAGAGATAGGGTTTTGAGTTGTATAAAATGACTTGAAAACCTAATTAATGAAGTAAGGCTTTGGGGCGGTGGCTTTTGTCGGCGGCCGTTTTTGCTATAGGACGATTGCTTTCGGCGACGGCGGCTAGCTTCTGAAGATTTTTGTGTGTACTCGCGGTTCCTAGCGGTGACACATTCTTCTTGTGGCCTGCAGATCCTTGCGGCGTTTTGAGCGGCGGCTAATCAAGTTTCGACAACTAGTTGTCCTTGTGGTCGGGTCTTTGGGAAGTAAAAGGATTACGCCTCCATCGTTGCATGCATGCAAAATAAAGGAGGCAGCCGACTAGAAGATTTTTGATGCGCTTGCTTGTGACGTGTTTGGCGTGATTTGGTCCGCTCAACAAGTCTTTTGGTTCGACTCAACAAGTTTTGCTCGACGTCAATGTGTTTTCTTCCGTCCGGCGTTGAAGATCAATTTCCGTGGTTATTTAGTTCAGTCATCTTGCTAAGGTAATATCTCCAGATCCGTAAATCCGATTGAGTTGATTCTTATTGCATAAGTTTCGTAATTGAGTCTAGTTTCTTCAGTTAAAATTTCACATCGATCTAACGGTGGGATCGTCGGTAATTTCTATTTTGGTGAACATGTGTCAATCTGTTTTTTATTTGATCCGGTATCTGATTTAGTAAAATTGCGAAGAAAATAACTTTAGATCAGTAGATCCGATCGAGTTAATTTTTATTGGGTTAGCTTGAAAATTGAGTCTACTTTCTACAGTTAAAATTTCATATCAATCCAACGGTTGGATCTTCAGTAATTACTGTTTTAGTGAACGTAGGTTAATCTGTTTTTGTCAAAAAACCGAAGCAGTTTTTCCTTTGTTGTTTAGGGGGTTTAAAGAATCACTAAAAATTTGTTTTAGCTTCCGTTCAATCATTCACCCCCCCTCTGATTGACGTCATCCGATCCTACAAGTGGTATCAGAGCAAGGTTAAGGTATGGCGTCAGATAAGTATGTTAATCGTCCTCCTATGCTTAATGATTCAAATTTTTCTTATTGGAAAAGTCGCATGCAATCCTATATTGAAGCTCAAGGTAATGATGTTTGGCGCAAAGTTTCTACTGCATATGATGTTCCTGATATAGTTACTAATGATAATAAAGTAGACGTTGATTTGAATGCTAAAGCTAAAAACTTGATTTTTCAAGGAATTTCTGAAAAAGAATTTGATCGAGTTTCTCATTTACGTTCTGCATATTCAGTTTGGAAGACATTATGTGACTATCATGAAGGTTCTAGTAAGATTAAGAAAGTACGCAAAAATATTTACCAAAAAGACTTTTCTGATTTTGTAATGAGATCAGGTGAATCAATTGATGATCTTTTCTCTCGATTTGAGAAAATCTTGTGCAATTTGCGTGGTGTTGGAGTTAATAATTCAGTTGAGGATAATGCTAGTAAAATTTTGAGATCTCTTGGTCTGAATGGCGTATGGTTATTCTGGCAATTAATCAAGCTGTTGATTTAGATACTTTGACCATGGATGATGTCTACTCTAGGTGAAAACTTATGAGATGGATTCCTTGTCACCTAGAGATGATAAGTCCTCTACACATGCACTTATTGCTAACTTGACGACTTCGTGCGGATTACCATCTTTGTTTCCTTATGCGCATTGGCTTCTTTTTCAGATGAGCAGTTTGAGATGCTTCTGAAGAAGATCTTGTGCTCATCTCCTCACGTGCTTTTAAAGCACTCAACAATGTGAGGATGAGGGGCGTGGAGGCACAACCGGGGTCCTTCAATTGCTTTGAGTGTGGCCTTCCGGGCATATTAAAGCAAATTGTCCCAAGTTGAAGAAGAAGGAAGAAAGGAACGGTATAGCGCAACTCAAGGCGCACTACCCCTAGGCGCTCCAATTTTGAAAAGTTGCTAAGAAAGTCTTAGCCGCCATAGAGGAGTGTGATCTTAGCGATGTAGACTTTGAGAGTGATAATGATCCACATGACAAGAAGAAGGACAAGAAAGGAGATTCGATGATGACTTCAAGGCATGTGTTTCATGACTAAAGGGATAGCGACAACGACTCCGATCTTGATGAGATGAGACCTTCTTATGATGAGCTTGACTATGCCATGGTTAAATTAGCTTAGAACTTAAAAAGTCCAAGAAGATTCTTAGAGAAAAGATCTAGAAATTGATAGTTCCAATTCGAAATTGCAAGGCTTAGATCTTTAATTCGATGATGATTCTTGCAAATCTTGTGATGTGTTACAATCTGAAGTTATTGCCTTAAGGAATGTCCATGCTTCTACTCTTCATAAACTTGATGATCAAATTGCAAAGAATGAGAAATTTGAAACTTGTTTTACTTTTGGTACCGCTTTGCATGCTCATGTTGTTGATGAATTGTTTCTTACCAAGAACTATTTGAAGAAGATAAAAGTTGCCTTATATGCTAGTTCTTTGGTAAATGCTTTATGTTCTAGAAAATTCAAACAACTTAAGAATGCTAAGTGTGCTACCAATGTCAAGCTTGATTCAAATTTGCCTTGTTCTAAATGTTCCTCGCTTGAGTTAAAATTGAAAAATGCTTATGGTAGAGTTGATCAATTGCAATGTGACATGCTTCAACATGAAGTTTCTTCTGCTCCAATTATGCATAAACAAAAAGGCATTGTTGATAATATTTGTGATAATTGTGTTTCTTTAACAAAAAGGTTGCTTATCTTCAAAGCTCATTGCAAGCGTTTTTCGATGGTAAAAGAACCTCAACATGATTTTGGATACATCGAGTAAGCACACATAATAAAGGACTAGGCTTTGATGCACATGCTTATTCTAAATCTCATCCACCAACATTGTTGAATGTAACTGAAAATGGTAAATTTGAGGTTAAACTGAACCTAAAAAGACCATTTTTAAATCTCTTTGGTTTTATGTCTAATTTGTCCACAACTAGTGCAATTACTTCATCTTCTAAAACAGCATCACCGTGAAGTACAATTGCTCTTCTTGTGGTAAAGATGGTCATTTAGTTCGATTCGCTTTAGACTTGCAAGAAAAGCGAGAAAAAATGACAGGATAACATATTTCACAAAGTCTAGGTGGCAAAAGCCACTTTACGGATCGAACAGCACGGTCGGACAACAAGTAAGTGGGCGTTCGGACCGGGTGCACCCAATTCGAAAGGTAAAGGTGGTGCAGTTTAATTCGTGCTTTTATGCCTCTTGGTTACGCTAGTCGTATGTCTCGATCTTTGGATTCCTAAATTTCTTTTATCTAACTTGATCTTGAGACTTGACATTCTCTTTAATGTCGGTTGTGCGAGAGAGGAAGGAGAACATATGGTTCATAGATTACGGATGTTCGCGTCATATGATTGGTGATTCAAAATGGTTCTCCTCCCTCACACAAAGTTTAGGTGATGAGGTCATCACTTTTGGCGACAATTCAAAGGGACGGATTCTTGGAAAAGGAATTGTGCGAGTCAATGAAAACTTCATTCTCAAGGATGTAGCTTTAGTAAGTAAGCTCAAGTATAATTTGCTCTCAGTTTCTCAGTTGCTTGATGAAGATCTTGAGGTGAGATTTAAGAAAAACTCTTGTCGTATATTAGATGTTTCTGAAAATCTAGTATGCAACATCACTCGCTTTGGTCGCCTGTTTAAAGGAGATTTTTCATGTCCAACATCTGAAACTACATGTCTTGTCTCCCAAGTTTCTAAAGATTTAACTTTTTGGCATCGTAGACTTGGTCATATTGGTTTCGATCATCTTTCACGCATAAGCAAATCAAATTTGCTTAGAGGTTTACTGAATTGAAGTATGATAAAACACGTGATTTGGTTTGCTCCCCTGTCAACATGGAAAAATGATCGCACCACCACATTTTCCTATTTCTTTGTTATGACTAATGCTCGGTCGACTTCTACACATGGACCTTTGTTGGACCCGCTAGAGTGCAATCTGCAGGAGGTAAGTGGTATGTTCTTGTAATTGTAGATGATTACTCTAGGTACTCTTGGGTATATTTCATGTCTACCAAAGATGAAGCGTTTGAATTTTTCAAGAGCTTGCATTAAGGTTGTTCAAGGAATTGCTGAAGCACTTAAAGTAATCGGGAGTGATAATGGAGGAGAATTCAAGAACACTTGTTTTGCTTCTTTTGTTCTAAACATGGGATTGAGCATCAATTTTAAATGCCGGGTTCCACAACAAAATGGTGTAGTTGAGAGGAAAAATCGCACATTAGTTGAGATGGCTAGGACTATGCTTGATGAATATTCAACTCCTAGGAAGTATTGGGCTGAAGCTATATCTCTTGCTTGCTATGTTTCAAATAGAGTATTCTTGAGAGCAAAGCTATATAAAACTTCCTATGAACTTCGATTTGGTCATACTCCTAGCATCTCACATATCGTGTTTTTGGTTGCAAGTGCTTCATTCTCAAACATGGAAATCTTGATAAATTTGAATCTAGATGCTCAGATGGACTTTTTCTTGGTTATGCTCTTCATACTGTGGTTACCGTGTGCTGAATTTAGAGACTAACAAAATTATTGAGACTTGTGAAGTCACTTTTGATGAGGCTAGTCGATACTAGACCCGACTTTTCGAGGACACGGTGACTTGCGTTCGAAAGTATCTTTTGGAGGAAAGTGATGATGAAGACGAAGATGACGAGTGGCGATCAAGCCGCGACCCGATCGGTCGAGGCCAGCCACAGAAGAAAATTTACTGCGTCTTACGAGACTCCTCCAGCAACTACAACATCCTCACATGGTGTTGTACATGAGGCAACTCCAGAAGTTTCTGCACCCATGCACATACAACGTAGACATCCTCCAGGACAGATGATTGGTGAATTAAATGTGCGTGTGCTTCGAAACAGGTACAATACTGATGCCTCATATGCTCATACTGCTTTTGTTGCATCATTTGAACCCCAAGATGTAAGTCACGCTTTATCTGATGAGTCTTGGATTAATGCCATGCATGAGGAACTTGAGAATTTTGAGCGTAATAAGGTTTGGGTCTTAGTTCCACCTCCTTTAGGTCATAATATTATTGGAACTAAATGGGTTTTTAAAAATAAACAAAGTCAAGATGGTGTTGTTGTAAGAAATAAAGTTAGGTTGGTTGCTCAAGGTTTTACTCAAATTGAAGGACTTGATTTTGATGAAACTTTTGCACCTGTTGCTAGACTTGAAGCCATTAGAATTTTGTTGGCCTTTGCTGCATCTAAAGGTTTTAGATTGTATCAAATGGACGTCAAAAGTGCTTTTCTAAATGGTTTTATTTCTGAAGAAGTTTATGTCAAACAACCTCCTGGATTTGAAAATCCAAAATACCCAGACCATGTTTTTAAGTTATCCAAAGCTTTATATGGTTTAAAACAAGCGCCTCGGGCTTGGTATGATCGACTTAAATCATATTTGCTGAAAAATGATTTTGAAATGGGTAAAGTCGATAAAACCTTGTTTACACTCAAGCATGGCAATGATCTATTACTTGTTCAGATTTATGTAGATGATATCATCTTTGGAGGTACTTCTCATGCTCTTGTTGCCAAGTTTTGGACACTATGAGCAGGAATTTGAGATGAGTATGATGGGTGAGCTCACATACTTTTTAGGCTTACAAGTCAAGCAAACAAGGCAAGGTATCTTTATTCATCAAGCGAAGTACACAAAAGATCTTCTTCGACGTTTTGAGATGGAAACAAGCAAACCAATTTCCACACCAATTGGTACAACAACTATTTTGGATCCGGATGAAGAAGGAGAACCGGTTGATCAAAAGGAGTATCGAAGCATGATTGGATCGCTTCTTTATCTCCCGCTTCAAGGCGGATATACACTTTGCGGTGTGTTTGTGTGCTCGTTTTCAAGCTTCCCCGTGCCTAGCTCTCATCGACAAGCGGTAAAAGCAATTCTTCGCTATTTACAATCCACTTTAGAGTTTGGCTTATGGTACTCTTCATCATCATGTTTATCACTTAGAGCCTACTCGATCTGATTTTGCGGGTTGTAGAATTAATAGGAAAAGTACCTCTGGAACATGTCATTTTATTGGTACATCTTTAATTGCTTGGTCATCTAGAAAACAAGTCTATGTTGCTCTCTCAACATTGAATCTGAATATGTTTCTTCTTGCTTGCATGTTGTGCACAAGTGCTTTGGATGATATCAACTTTAAAGGATTTTGGATTAATTTTAGATAGTGTTCCACTTTTACGTGATAACACTAGTGCTATTAATATTGCTAAAAATCGATTCTGACATTCTCGAACAAAGCATATTGATATTCGCTATCATTTCCTTGAGATCATGTGGAAAAGGGAGATGTTGTGTTGCATTTTGTTGATTCTGAGTTGCAAATTGCTGATATTTTCACAAAACCACTTGATGCTTCTCGATTTGCTTTTCTGAGAGGAGAGTTGGGAGTTGTGCATCCCATGAGCCTGTTTTGAGGGGGAGTTTCCATGCCAAGTTTTTTACTTGATGAGCTTGCTCTATCATATTTCTTTATATGTTATGTAATTGAGCTTATATATGACAATCTAAATTGCTTTACTTGAACTAAAAGTGACATTGCGGAAGTCCTTGGTTTGATTGTTTATAGCTAATACCTTGTGATATCTTGCTTCTATAGGCTTGATAATGAATCTTCTTGACAAATTTGGGCTATGAAGCATGTGTGTTTTCAACTTTACTCTTTCATAGACCATTTAATCACTTTGCATGTTTATAATAAAAGAAAAGGGAATAAGTAAAAAAAATGCTCAAATCTGCAAGAAAGAAGCTTGTTGAAATTATCAAAATGTGCAAAAGCTTCAAGATGTATGCTTCAAGCATGCCACTCCCTAAAAGATAAGATGTATGCTTCAAGCATGCCATCCATTGAAAATAAAAGAAGTATGCTTCAAGCATGCCACATGCAGTTTATTGTTATAAAGATTAAATTGGTTTACTAGATTGGAGTTGAAACTATTTGCTTGCCCTGAGTTGTAAGTTGCTTCATGTTTGGGCCTTGCTTTTTCTGCTGAGATTTTGCTTAGTACTTGGCTATAGTTGATTGAATTGAGGTTGAGATGCATGTCACTCCCTAACTTGTTAAATTATATTAATTTCATGTATTATGCTTATTATGTGATCTATAAGGTTATGTGATCGAGTGAGCTCATCTTTTCTTGTCTTGGCACCCATTTGTTTTCCTTGATGAAATCATTGTCAAAGGGGGAGAAATAGTAAAACATACATTCAGGGGGAGAAGAGAAAAGTTTTTATTGTGATTTTTTTTCTTTCTTTTCAAAAGGGAGATGTTTCTTTTCACCTTATGCTTTTGAGCCGACTTGTGTTTTTTACACTTTACTTTCATCACATTTGTTTTATGCTTTTTAGAGGTGTTGCCAATATGTTCATCAAGGGGGAGATTGTAAGATCATGGTACATGATATATTTGTGATGAACAATTGGTGAGATTTTGATGTGACGAATAAGTGGTAAAAAGAATTAATAAAGTTAATGTGGATCAAGTTGGGATGAACTTGTTTTTGGAAGATGTTTTTGCTTGATGCAATGCGCTCGTGTGAGTGGTTGCATGGATTGACCGTGAGTCAAGTCGTGGACTTGTGCTTGGATTCGTTTGGTGTTTATTAGGTGTGCGGTGTTGCTCGGTAACGTGGTCGATGATGGGACCGGAACTAGGTTCGTGGAGGAGCTGAGGTTCGGGACTAGGTCGAGGAGGAATCGAGGTCTGGTGGTCGAGGATGTCATGCGGGGACGTTCGGGCTGAGAACGGTGTACGGAGGCTGGTTAGTCACGTGAGTGCGGCGGAGTGGGCGTCCGCGTGCATGTGTGAATTTTGGGTTGTATGCATATATTGGGCCATGTGTTATTGGGCCAATGGATATGCATACATGTGTTTAATTAGAGATAGGGTTTTGAGTTGTATAAAGGACTTGAAAACCTAATTAATGAAGTAAGGCTTTTAGGCGGTGGCTTTTGTCGGCGGCCGTTTTTGCTATCTGACGATTGCTTTTCGGCGGCGGCTTCTTTGAAGATTTTCTGTGTGTACTCGCGGTTCCTAGCGGCGACACATTCTTCTTGTGGCTGTAGATCCTTGTGGCGTTTTGAGCGGCGGCTAATCAAGTTCGACAACTAGTTGTCCTTGTGGTCGGCTCTTTGGGAAGTAAAAGGATTACGCCTCCATCGTTGCATGCATGCAAAATAAAGGAGGCAGCCGACTAGAAGATTTTTGATGCGCTTGCTTGTGGCGTGTTTGGCGTGATTTGGTCGGCTCAACAAGTCTTTTGGTTCGCTCAACAAGTTTTGCTCCGACGTCAATGTGTTTTCTTCCGTCCGGCGTTGAAGATCAATTTCCGTGGTTATTTAGTTCAGTCATTTTGCTAAGGTAATATCTCCAGATCCGTAAATCCGATTGAGTTGATTCTTATTGCATAAGTTTCGGAATTGAGTCTAGTTTCTTCAGTTAAAATTTCACATCGATCTAACGGTGGGATCGTCGGTAATTTCTATTTTGGTGAACATGTGTCAATCTGTTTTTTATTTGATCCGGTATCTGATTCAGTAAAATTTCGAAGAAAATAACTTTAGATCCGTAGATCCGATCGAGTTAATTTTTATTGGGTTAGCTTGAAAATTGAGTCTACTTTCTACAGTTAAAATTTCATATCAATCCAACGGTTGGATCTTCGGTAATTACTGTTTTAGTGAACGTAGGTTAATCTGTTTTTGTCAAAAAACCGAAGCAGTTTTTCCTTTGTTGTTTAGGGGGTTTAAAGAATCACTAAAAATTTGTTTTAGCTTCCGTTCAATCATTCACCCCCCCTCTGATTGACGTCATCCGATCCTACAGTTCTATCTTGGTATAATTGCGAGTAGAATCTAGTTAAACCTACAAGCCATTTCGCCATGGTCATTCAACCTAACTTCAAGCTACGTTCTATAATACAAATCAACAAGTATAGTAACTGGATGAAGCACTTACCCCGGGTTGTGGGGGTAAAAGTATGAATTTTTTTGTTCCATTGATCCAACAATACTTTTTCCACATACTTGTGGATGACTTCTAAATTTTCGTCCATGGTTTGCTTGGACACCATATGTGGGTCGAGGAAACCCACCAGTTGTTTCCTTGCTTTTGCTTCTATGATCATGTGTCTATATATACAAAATCAAGGATCATATATATCTGACATTTATTGGTACGACATGAATGTATACTGTGATTACACACATTTATAATATCCAGCATCTCATGAGTAATGCGTCGAAGGCGTTGAGATTATATAGTTTGAATAGGTCGTTGAAGCCGACCACGAAAAGTCTATCAAAAAATCGATGTAAGAAATGCTCCTCCTTAAAGTTGACCGAGATACTCGATACACGTTGTGCCACCGGCTTGTTGCCTTGTTTCATGCACCAATCTTGCAATCTAACGCAAACTAATGTAAGCATCTCTTGGCATTCTTTCGGTATGAATGGCTGTCCCAGCTAGAATTGCCATGCCAGCCGGGAAAACGGAAAGTCATGGTCATCCCTTTCGATTTGCCCTTGTCGCCGCCTTGACGCCTACCAAATGTCGTCCACGGAAGACAACTTAGCCCACACTACAATATCGGCCTATGCCTGACAGGACACGGTAGCCGATTTGGCAGGCTCCTTCAGTGTAGAACATGATTCCGATAGTACTGGTAACTCCGGCGCATCACATGGCTCCAGTAGTACTTATAGCTTCGGTGCTCCTGGGTGGGCATCGAAGGAGATGCTCTTCTTGGGCCACTGAATGAATGTGCCGATGGCATCCCCTAGTGTGACGATCCTGTCATTTGGGGGCATTTCCAGTGTGACGGCCTTGTAAATTTTATGTACACCGTCGACATGAACCTTTGTGATCTTAGCTCTAAAGTATGACTATGCACAAACGCCCCTACACCAGATGCATATGTGTGTCCCCAAGCAGCCTGCAGGGGAACAGAGCCATTGGTAAGCCTCATTTGTAGATTGCACGGCGTGGCCACCTACATAAGGGTACACAAGTAATTAGCTAACACATCGAACAGGTCTATGTAAGGAGCATTGCAGGCATGTATATTACCCAAGTGTCATTGGGAGTAAATCTGGCTTCATCCAAGTCTGTTTCAGGGGTGGACGTGCAGCTGCTCCGATGGCTTGTTGGGCTGAATTGCGCATGTGCTTCTTGGGTTGCACGTTCTGTACCTACCTCTCCGCAGCTACCCTTTACTCCGTCCTTTTGTCAAAGCTTCTTAGCTGACTATCAAACTGCACTCTCAGCGTTTCCTTAATTCTTTCCATAATCAGGGCTACTATCCATTCCTCATGCTCGGCTTTGCTTCTTTTCCTACTCTGATACATGTCAGAGTCATGTGGGGATCCTATTTTCTACGGAACAAAAACACCTACGCCTTTGGTGCGACCCAGGTGCTCCTTGTTTCCCAAGGCCGTGGAGAGTTTATCTTTCTCTCTATCTGAAGTGAAAGGGTTCTAGGAAGATTTCGTGCTTAATGATATCAGGCATTGGGATTAGCGAGGTGGGCAAAGGACATGCCACCCGAAAACGTGGGATGTGACCTCGCTCTTACCCAGTTACAAGCTTGATGGTCCACGATCAAGGCAAACGGCAACACGACCTCCATCTAGACTGCCTCGTTGTCCTCCCTCGTCCATTACGTGATCTTACCCATGTACCTATTTGAGTTGAGTCTGTGTGGGTGGGTGTTTTTTGATTGGATGGTCTTGTGCGCCGCACTTTGACGCACGATCGCTTCCGTCGTCTTCATCTCAATAAAACATTCCCACATGTCCTTAGTGATGAATTCGTACTTCTGAAATAGAGGCATTTCCTTATTTACGTAATTAATGACATGGACACTCTTGAAGTTCTTCCATGCCTTTCCCGCCACTAGCAACGTATACCATCATAGTGCGTGCTTAGCATCTTGTGTGAGCTTGAACGATATAAAAATTTTTGTCACCAGGTTATCATGCTCCTCATCTGTCAGCGTCTTCCATGATGGATAGATAATGGGGACCCTTTCACGCCCAACGATCCCACACATTGTCCAGAAAGCTGCCATAGACTTATGAGGCGTGGTAGGGGCCCATCATGCGAATCGACTGCCGTGATGGTATATCGGCTCTAAGACCTTTTACTAAGCCCTCTTGGACTGCGCCTCTGATTTTCTATATTGGGCGCCTCATCAGATCCATTCAGCGATGAGGAATGAGGGGACACCATCTTGTAATGACGATCATAAAAGAGACAAGTTGGTAAATCAACAACTCATATAGGCTCATAGAAGAGGAAAGAAAGTAAATTTAATTGTTGGTTAAGTATATTTGTAATTTTATGATGTAAGGTTAAGAGAAGGTAAGTTAAGAGAAGCAAATTTAAGAGAAGCTAAGTTAAGAGTATTCTATACGTATAAGGTTAAGAGAATGTAAGTTAACAGAGTTGTTTTGTACATATAAGTTAAGAAAAGGTAATGCTAATGCAACAAATTGATGGCGAATTTGTTTTATAATCCTCTCAGAAATAGGGTTCGATTGAAGTTTTTAAATCTTCAACCACAATCACAAATGGGCTAAACAATTAATTAAGTGAATGAGGCATCGAACCCTTACCACCTTAACATGCACAATGAAGAATTGATAATTGAATTCACTTTTATAATAGAATCTTCATGATCATGTTAAACTCGTATTAGCATGCAATCTTATCAGTATTTATTCAAATTAACGTAATAAAGTCAGTAGATAACAGAATGAACTAGCCAAACCAAGTAACTACATACTGTCCGATAGCTAGCAGGTCAGAATAAAAGCAACAAAGCAGTACTGACAGGTGCTAAACAATACAAAAGTAGGCTTGAATGTTGATTAGACAAAATAGTGAAATAGATCAAAGCTTAGCATGTAAGACTATTGATTCAAGGCCTCATTTACTTCATTAATTGTTATATCCATCAAATAACCCAAATATCATCATTGAGCAATAGAAAGACAGGCATAAGAAATGGATCATCCAAAGTCAATAATATCATAAGAATAGTGTTTTATTACGAGCAGAGAAAAATGTTCTCATTGTATTTAAATGCACTTTGCCAAATAGTTCAGAGCCTTTAATACAGACTATTCGTTTTACTGTTTGAAGTTTCACCTTTGATGTGCTAATTTTCTTTTAAAAGATTTTAACAAGTGACCATCAACTGTCACTTGTACTATGCCTAACCCTTTTGAAGTCCAACAACAATGATCAATGAAAGCTCTCAACTTTTGAAAAAAAACCTTTCAAAATCCTATTAGCTGAATCCAATTTAGTACAAGTCACATAGCAAGTTCTATGTATATTATGCATTGCAAACCAATGGAGCAATTTCTTATTCTATAATGATGAAATAAATGTTACATGAATGATTTGGGTAAAATAAAAAAAATGAATTTGGCTGATAGTATTTTAATTAATGGCTAATGGGAAAGAAAGGGCAGTAGACATGTAGATTCCATAGACAAAACAAGAGTTGTATAAGTATTTGTGTTAGACCTTTTGAATGCCTGATGTCACAGAATTTGACCATGCATTTCCTTTCCATCTTCAAGGGCATATGTTTTGTATATAGTTTCACAAAATCAGCCGTTGGTTCACCATTTGGGAAAATTTAGTCACAAGCAAATTGCAAGGAAGTAGAAGGCACGCAGCTCTTGATTACTCATTTTGGGCCATTATTCCAATGTTACTTAATACCAGACAAATGAAGGTAAGAATCACCTTTCTTCTCTATAGTTAAGAAGACATACACTGCTTCTGTTTATCCTCTGATGCCTAAGGAGGGGAAATTATCTGGGTATAGTGGTCACAATTAAAAGTGTTCCTACGTTCTGATTCAGGTGGAGTGGCCATATCAAAGAAAGATTGGGTATTACCCTGATTCTAATATGGCTCAGATGATTATCTATTTTGAATTTGGATCTGTGCTAAGCAAATTCATTGCGTTACAAGTTTTTTTAGATGGGAACCAATGCGATATAATTTTAGTAAGTATTCCATGTATAAATCATAGTCGGGTTTGAATTTCTATGCTATGTAATTCTGGATTTGGATGTGGATATCAAATGCATCATTTGTTTGGTTCGTGAACTAGTTTTGATAAAGAGCATTCTGTTAAGATGGAAAATTATTGTCCAAATAGACATCTTGTTGGATGGATGGATAGATAGATAATATATGGGAAAAGCTGGACTGTTGGATAGCGTTCTAATGTTCACTTCAATTGTATTATCTCATGCCAATATTTTCATATTGTAGGTACTAACAAATAGATGTTTTGCCCTTTAGCAAAACGAAGAGCATCATATATTACTTAGAAATCCATTGGAGTTTCTTTTCGTTACTTTGCCTCAAGATTCAGAGATGAAAGGTGATTTTTGTTGAGGGGAGGGGGACTACTGTTGATGCTTTGGGAAGGGAGTGGTGGCATCAATCAACGGTGCCAGCAGAGCGAGGTGTGGAGGAGCGGAAGTGGAGTGCCAGTGCCTTGCAGTCCAGGAGGCAGACGGTCGCCACACTGGTGCTGGAGGCCGGCGTGGGGAGATGTCATCGCACGGGGGGAGGAGGCCAGCGCAAAAATTTAAGGAATTTTTGTAAGTATTTTTTTAAGCAATTGGTTTGGATTATTTTTTACTATTTTTCAAGCTTGTTTTAAGTACTTTATATTTTACAATATGACACACTCCCCTCATATCAAAAGGAATTAGTTGGAAACATATTTCATCACAATGGAACAGAATGTGTTGCTTGATACACCAAATGAACCAACACAAACAAAAAAAACAACTATCTAGCCTCCATCAAAAGGAGGGGAAAAACTATGGCTACAAATGGTGCCACATTATAATCGTTAATTGTAAATGGTACATACATCTCATTAACTGTAACACATAGATACATCTCGTTAATTATAATCCAAGAACACTTGAAATAAATATGACGACCTCATCACAACTCCACTTGCTTATTCATCTGTATAAAAATTAGCCCTTTACGATGACCGATACGGGTGTAGCTAGCTTCCTCAAGTTGATCTTTCTGAACCGTGACACTAGTACTGATAGGAGGCAACTCGTTAAACTGATTATATTCTTCCTGATTTGCCATATTCTCAACTCGGTTATATAGAAGACTTGAACAACTTAGTTAGCGAGAACAAATGGTTTATCTTGGTATCCGACACGTTCGAGGTCCACAGTAGTGACACCGTACTTGTCAACCTTCACGTGCTGCAGCTAAACCCAACAACACCGAAATAAGGGGATCTTGAATAGTGTGTAGTCGAGTTTCCAAATTTCCTCAATGAACTTATAGTATGAGCTCCTGGTTGACCCAGCAGTATTTAGTGCATCTATGTGAACACCGTTGTTTTGGTTTATGCTCTTCATGTCCTGATCTCAT
Organism: Guadua angustifolia; assembly: GCA_036346375.1. NCBI lineage: Eukaryota > Viridiplantae > Streptophyta > Magnoliopsida > Poales > Poaceae > Guadua > Guadua angustifolia. The sequence goes on from CM070515.1 coordinate 19,510,295, forward strand.
GTAAAATATGTACCCATTTAAGTAGTATCCTTTCTATGTTACAACCGTAAATACTAGCCTTTTTTCCAACCATGTTACCATATCACCTGACGAGTTTCCAGTGATAGGTTGTCGCTCCCTCAACTATCTGTTGAACTGAAGGTTATGTTGTTTGATGATCCAGTATTCCTGTTGCAACGGATTCTCTTATCGTAGCCAGTTCTTGTGCTCGTCGATATACAGGGCCACAACAGTCATGTGTTGCAAAACTGTGAAATGGGCTTTAACATGCAACCGGATCAAGCGTGACTGCTTTCCTTTCGATGGTCCCGATGCCTTGGAGCCTCCCCTCATGGTGGGATCGAGGCAGACCTACCAGTTTAGTTGCATAACCTTCGACAATGCTACCCTTCGATTGAGAACGATCCTGTACATAGAACTTAAGAATTCCCATGTACCTCTTGAATGAGTACATGCTACGTAGGAACACAGGTCTGCACATCTTTATCTCTCTCACAAGTTGAACTATGAGATGGAACGTGATATCAAAAAATAACGGAGGGAAATGCATCTCAAAATTACATAGAGTCATTACCACCTTGACCTATAGAGCATCTAGTCCTTCGGGATCGATGACCTTCTGAGAAATTGTGTTAAAGAAATAACACAGCCATGTGATTGTCTCCCAGACCTTACTTGGTAAAATACTTCTAATTGCCACATGAAGCATCTATGTCATAAGCACGTGGCAATCATGAGACTTCATACCAGTTAAACTCAAATCTTACATCGAAACAAGTCTCTTCATATTGGACGACTAATCAGATGAAACTTTCGCATCATGCAAACATTGGCATAGTTCAGTTCTCTCAGCTTTGGACAGAGTGTAACAAGCAGGTTCATAGTATGTTCGGCCTTAATCTATCTCTTTCGGTGCTAACTCAGGTCGATCTGATGCTCATATCGACCAAATCAAGCCGTGCGTTTATACCGTCCTTTGTTTTACTATTAATGTTAAGAGACCAATCAAACTATCACATACATTCTTCTCTACGTACAACACGTCGATGCAGTACTGAACTTTTAGGTGCTCCTAATAAGGTAGGTCCCAAAATATTGATTTCTTCTTTCACATGCTCTTCTCACAGGTCCTTGATTTACGTCCCTTTCTAAGCGCAACATCCAAGTTCTTAATCATATCATAAATGTTTGTCCCGATTAAAGGCTTTAGAGCTAAACCATCTTTGGTCATTCCGTCAAATTATTTCTTCATCTTGCGGCATGGGTGATTCCTTCGAATGATTCCTTCGAAGGAATCTACGGTGATGCATGTACATGGTTTTACACGAGTGATTCAGCCACACTCTCGGTATCATTCAAGCAGTGAGTACATGTTTTGGCTCCTTTTGTACTTTGCCTTGACTGGTTAGCAAGGGCAGGATAATTATTTATGGTGCAGAACAACAGGCAGCGTAAAGTGAAATACTCTCGTGTGTGAGCATCCCATACTTGTACCCTAGGAGCCCACAATGTGTTCATATCTTCCACCAATAGTGCTAGGTACACATCAATATTGTTCCCAGGTTGGTTTAGGCCTTGGATGAGTATAGACAGAAAAATGTACTTCCGCTTCATAGACAGCCAAGGAGGAAGGTTGTACACAAAGAGATTCATGGGCCAAGTGATGTGACGGTTGCTCATGTTGCCAAATGGATTCATTCCATCCGTACTCAATCCGAACCTTATATTTCTCGGATCCGCTGTGAATTCTTGAAACCTCCTATCGATATTTCTCCACTTAGTGAAATCAGCAGGGTGCCTAATCATTCCATCGTTCTTATGCTTATTTGAGTGCCACCAAAGCAATTTTGCCTCTTTTGGGTTCGCAAATAAACGCTTTAAATGAGGAATTACAGGCAGATACCACGCCACCTTAGCGGGAGGTCCTTTCTTCACCCCGATGCCCTTGTCGTCGTCATCTAATCTATCTTTACGCTTGTACCGGAATTCGTTGCACACCGGACATACATGCAAGTCTGTGTACTCTTTGCGGTAGATGATACAGTCATTCGGATAGGCATGTATTCTTTCTACTTCTATTCACAAGGGACAAAGAACTTTCTTGGCTTTATAGGTGGTTGTCGGCAACTCATTTCCCTCAGAAGCATGTCCGCTAATAGACTTAATAGCACCGTGAAACTCTTGTCAGACCAACCGTTGCTTGCCTTTAATTTCAGCAGTTCCACTACAGATGACAATCTTGTGTATTTGGATTTGCAACCCAGGAATAAAGGTTTCTTGAATCATCCATCAAGCTCTAGAATTTTACATATTCCCGCTAATCACGGTTCCCTTCTACATCCTATAGCATTTGATCCAGATTGTTATCGTGAAACCAATCATTATTGAAAGCACAGTCGATATCATCTGGAGTATCGTTGACTTTGTTGAAGATATCCAGAGTATCGTTGACTTCGTTGATGATGGTAATATTACTTGCTCCCTACATAATCTGCTCTTCACCGTGACTGCTTCAACATGTATACCCCCTTTTGAAACCCCGTAGAATCAAGTGTGCTTCGATCTGCGTTGGGTTTCGAAATATTCTCAGATTCTCGCAGTCAATGTATGGACAAGGCATAGATTCCACCCCCTTGTTCAACATATCTTTCTCTGCAGCTCTTCTAAAAGCGGAGATGTCATTAATGTACTCTGTGCTCGCACGGTTCTCAGCGTACATCCAGTTTCGGTCCATCTATACTACGTATATAAAAGTAGGTGTTAAATAATGAATTAAGTATAATAAAGTGCACAAACACACATTTGCTACATATAATCTACATTTAAACATGTCGATTAACTTATATAGCTCTTAACATAAAAAATAACGAATGGATATATAAATATATGTAAGCTACATTTAAACTCAGCATCTTTAATTATCTCTTTTCATACCTAGCTACATCTTGAGTATAATGCAATTAGAACCAATTACTACTTTAGATCAAAAAGAACAAATGGATCTACAACAAGCTATCTCAAAACCATCTTCAATTCCCTTTTTACTAAGCTATATGTATATACCTTGAATATAATGCTATTACAACCAATTATTAGCCTAAATCACCTTCTTTTAAGTAACTATCTACATATTGAGTACAATACAATTAGAACCATTCACTACTTTACATTATAGAGAACAAATGGATCTACACCAAACTAGATCTAGAAATCAGCTTCATTTCCCTCGTCACTAAGCTAGATTTTAAATATAATGTAAATTTGAAGTAATTATTAATCTTAGATGACCTAGAGCATAAGGATCTACAATTACACCTCCAAATTTCGGGTTTCTTTCCACCAAATCGCCTCTCAATCACAGTCACCTCAAAAATAGCTCGAAAACCCTAAAAATACAGAGGAGATCGAGGCTCTTTGTTCATATTTACTAGAAATGATCATCACATACAGTTTTTGGCTAAAACCGTCTGTGAAGTGACTCCCTTCACTGATGGTTTTAGCCAAAAACTGCCTGTGATATTGTGCCCCTCATCACAGATGGTTTAGCTAAGTTTTAGCTAAAACCGTCTGTGAAGTGACCCCTTTACAAATGGTTTTAGTCAAAAACTACCTGTGATATTATGTCTCATCACAGACGGTGATGTTGATATTCTTCCTTTTATTACAAATGGATTTTAGGTAAAACTATCTAAGATGTTCCGCTCTTCACAGACGGTTTTAGTCAAAAAATCGTCTGTGATGTGCCCGAGCCCTATTGCAGATGGTTTTCATAAAAAGCTGTTAGTAACGACGTGTCTAATATAACTTTTTTTGTAGTAGTGTTGTATTGAATATAGTACTTAGAAATAATAATTAGATGTAGTTTAGTCATTTTCAATATCACTTTGTTTTGTATGCTATAAAGAAATATATACTATAATTTATATTAAGAAACAAACACTAATAAAAAATGACACGCAGCTAGAGTAAGGAGTTCCGAGAAAGTGCCAGGGCAAAATTTACATGTGTCGACATGTGAAACGAGAGAAAAAGCAACGTGGAGTAGCTAGGAGCAAGCGGTACCCCAGTACATGTTATTTATTGGAAACATTAATACTTATCCATGACCAAACCTACAGTAACCACCCGCATGTGATGCAGTACTAGCGTTATTATTGGTCAATGATACACTACACATGTACAAATAGGAAAGAGGAAACATGGTTAATTTGGAATATCAAAGGCAGTTGTACAGTAGGTAGTAATCAATCCCTCATGAATGCATATTATTCTGATTTCAAAATTTGTTTTTAAATATATATTATTCTATAATTTCGAGATAACTTTTAACTATTTTTCTTTTGAATACCTCTATCATGCATTATCTCAATATTATTTATTACTTTGAAATAGAGTAACACACACTATCTAAGAGTAATAAGTAGGGGTGCAAACGGATCGGATACGGACGGATTTTGCTCATTCCGTATCCTATTCCAAATTTCTTCTCAGATATAGAATCGGATACGGACGGCCGGATTCAATCTGAATACGGATTACTTGATCGTGAATACGAGGCGAATACGATCGTTCGGATACGGTTAGTCTCGATTCTGAATAGTTAGTCGGATAATGCGTGAAAGCGAAACCATATATGTCGCGATATTAAATACACAAAACTTTACTAGAACCTTAGAGACATATAAGTGTTTCAAATTCAATAATAGTTGCCTTCCCTATATAAGAATAATATGCACCAAGTATAATTCCAATCAACATATGAACTTATATGATGTAGAATGTTTATGTTTATCGATCATTATCGGATATCTATTGCACTCATTTACACCGATATTTTTGGATATCTCGAAATACGGGTATAGATCGGATACGGATCGGATACTTCTCTTCCCATATCTTACCCCATATTTTTTCGGATAAGCGAGATTCGAATCCGGATATAACCGGATATCATTTTTTCGGATTCGAATCGGATTTTAAACGAATTCGGTCTTCAGTCGGTCGGGAATTATCCGCTCCGTTTGCACCCCTAGTAATAAGTAAGCTAATGAAGAAACACGATTTAGTCATTTTTACATGTACCTCAGTTGAAATGTGAAATTCAAAAATGTCATCTATTCAGAAACAAAGACAGTACTGTACTCACCTAAATTCAGTTGCGAGAGAGAAATGAAACATGAAGTAGCAATATAGCATCCCGAATTTGTAATGTTGCAAAATCACTATGGTTTGCTTGGTGAGAGGTTTAGGGCCGCCGGCATATGAAATTTCACTTTTCCAACCAAATTTATATTATCATTGTCATATACTGCTAGTTGCAAATATGAAATTGGTCAAAATGTATTCATTGATAGCTCAGGTATGTGTATGGATTAGTGCATATGCATGTTTTTAAGTGTGATTACTCTAATTAAACCATTGAATTGGGTACTACGTACGGTTCTTTGTAGTTATTCCTGGATTCTTCTGCACGATGATAAGACTACATGTATTTATGAACTAAGATAGTAGATATATAATTAAGAGTAAATTTCGTATAATCACAATATTTGTGACGAATCTATCGTAAAATCATACTTCTAATCGTCAGTTTTACAAAAACCATACTTACCTCTGTATACCGTTTCACAAAATCGCACTTTTTAAGAAATTATGTCATATATGAGAGGTCTGACATGCTAGGCCCATTCGTCAGACTAGCAAGGTCATCTTGTTTTGTGCTACTTCTGCACGTCGCATCCAGGTTCGTGTCACTTGTTAGAATGTGAGATGTAAAGAGTAATTGTAATGAACACTTGTTATTGTATTCCATTCATTGATCAATATATATACATAGTGAATGGGTGGCTTTGCACCCGTTCGGGATTACAAAGGAGAGGGAGAGATGAGAGAACGCGTTGCTTCGTTAATAGATGTCTTTTCCTTCTTGTGACGGTTGCTTGTTCGGTTGCTTATGGATGAGATCATCAACTGCTGTTTGTTCGCAACACTCCCCCTTGATCGAATCCATCTTCTGAGATTAATATGGAATTATTTTGTCTATGAACTTGACATGCCTAATATCATCCTCTAAAAAACCCAGTGGGAAAAAATAGATGATACGACATATAAACTGTATCGATATTGCCTCATTAAAAACTTTACATGAGAAAACCTCAAAGAGGGAAAAACTCATATAAAGAAAAGAGTACAATATAATGTTAAACAGGTTATTCATCAGAAAGAGAAACCCCCCTGACTCCTGCAAATCTCTAAGCCGTCTCATACCAATTCCCTTAACACATTTAGAAAATGTAGAATAAGGTAGAGACTTTGTGAATAAATCAGCGAGATTATCACATGACTTAGTTTGTAGGATGTTTATTTCCCCACTCTTTTGCAATTCATGGGGATAAAACAATTTTGGAGCAATATGCTTAGTAATGTTGCTCTTAATATAACCTGTCTCCATTTGAATCACACATGCAGCATTATCTTCATAGATAATGGTTGGAGATTCAATGGAACCAAGACCACATGACTGAAGTATGTGGTTTATCATTCTGCGAAGCCAAACACATTCTCGGGAGGCCTCATATAATGCAATTATTTCAGAATGATTAGTAGAGGTAGCCACCAAAGTTTGTTTGGAACATTTCCAAGAGATGGCTGTTCCACCTTGTAAGTATACAAAGCCGGTCTGTGATCTGGCATTGTGGGGATCAAATCAGATAAATAGCCAGCATCTGTATATCCAGTCAAAGTCGGATCTCGGTTTCTTCCATAGAAAAGACCAAGATCTCTTGTACCATTGAGATATCTAAAGACATTCTTCACTCCAGACCAATGACGCTTGGTGGGAGTAGCGCTGTGTCTTGCAAGTAGATTCACTGCAAATGCAATGTCTAGCCGGGTACTATTTGCAAGATACATGAGTGCACCAATAGCACTAAGATAAGGGAACTCAGGTCCCAATATCTCCTCTCCATCATCATGAGGTCTAAAAGGGTCTTTCTCTACGTCTAGAGATCTGACCACCATAGGGGTTCTTGATGGATATGACTTATCCATATTGAATTTCTCTAATATTTTCTGGATATAACTAGCTTGGTATACAAAAATTCCTGAAGGTAAATGCTCAAGTTGCAAACCTAAGCAAAATTTGGTTTTACCCAAATCCTTCATCTCAAACTCCGTCTTTAAATGGTGACGTGCTTCATTAATATCAGTTTCATTACCGATAATGTTGAGATCATCAACGTATACCGAAATGATACAGAATCCTGTAGATGATTTCTTAATGAAAACACATGGGCAGTCATCATTATTAGTGTACCCCTTTAAAGAAAGGAATTCACTTAATCGATTGTACCACATGCGCCCTGATTGCTTCAAGCCATATAATGACTTCTGCAATTTTACACAATACATGTTACGATTTGCCTGTGGATCCGGTACATTGATTCCATCGGGAACCTTCATGTAAATCTCAGAATCCAGTGACCCATACAAGTATGCTGTCACTACGTCCATCAACTGCAAAGATAGACGATTTTGAACTGCCAATGATATCAAATATCGGAAAGTTATGCCACTCATAACCGGAGAATAAGTCTCATTATAATCAATACTGGGCCTTTGCGTGAAGCCTTGAGCTACGAGCCTTGCTTTATATCTCACCACTTCATTATTTTTATTCCGTTTCCGAACGAAAACCCACTTGTATCCTACAGGGAAAGTGCCACGAGGTGTAGGCATCACTTCCGAGAATACTTCTCTTTTATAAAGCGAGGCAATCTCTTTTTCAATCGCTTCTCGCCATTGATTCGATCTGGCGTTTTCTACACTCTACCATGGACTTAGGATCTGGATCATTAAGGATGTCGACAATTTGCTCGAGAGAAATAAGTGTCGACAAGCGTAGCTTTTAGGTCAAAAGACTCTCCAGTCTCAATGTAATTTGTAGCAATTTCGTTCACCCTAAGAGATTCATCATTATTTCCTGTAACGATGGATCTGGGGTTATCCGATGTCCCAAGTTCAGCAATGCGCGCAACTGAAGAGGGTTGTGGATCAAGTCCACTTTGGTGTCTATCAACCATAGGTTGATCTGCATTTACTACCTTTTTCTGCTTAGAGGCCTTACTTCTCCCCCTCTTATTGCTAATCGGGGGTTGAGTGGTTTTATTTGGTACCTCCACTCTTTCAGGCACATTCCTTGCAGGAATAAAGGATTTCATGACACCTTTATAATCAGTAAATGCGTCTGGTAGATTGTTCGCAATATCTTGCAAACCAATTATTTTCCGAACTTGAAGTTCGGTTTCTTGAGTACGTGGATCCGAGGATGAAATACTTTGAGCATTCCAATCAATTTCACGGCATTCTTTCTGGTACTTGAAATCTCCCCTAATCTTGGAAATGTTCCTCATTGAATATCTGATCGAGATCTTAGGGCCGTAAATAGATCCTCAGAAGAGGTTCTAAATACTTAATGATCGACGGAGATTGAAATCCCATAGATCCCCAATTTTCTATGAGGGCCCATAGAGTCTGTTGGGGTGGTGAGATCGGAACGTATACCGCACATCCGAACTTACGCAAATGGGAAATACTTGGTGGATTCCCACGTACTAACTGCATGGGAGAAGAATCATGATATGCAGTTGGTCGAAGTTGGATTAAGTCAGCAGCGTGTAATACCGCATGACCCCAACACGACGTAGGCAATGAGCAATTCATCAGTAATGGACGCGCAATGAGCTTGATTCTTTTAATCAACGATTCAGCCAAACCATTCTGGGTATGGACATATGGAACAGAATGTTGTACCTGAATTCCTAAAGCCATGCAATAATCATTGAAAGCATGGGAGGAAAATTCAGCAGCATTGTCCATTCGGATCGATTGAATCCGATGTTCAGGGTAATGTGCCTTCAGCTTAATAATTTGAGACATTATTTTTGCGAAGGCATGGTTTCGTGTGGACAATAAGCACACATGTGACCATCTAGTAGATGCGTCAATCAAAACCATAAAGTACCTGAACGGTCCAGAAGTTGGCTCAATCGGACCACAAATGTCACCTTGAATTCTTTCAAGAAACTTAAGTGGTTCAGCCGGATTTTAAGATGTGAAGGTCTTAAAATCAATTTCGATAGCGCATCTTTGTGCATACAAAATCCGAAGATTTGGGAAATTTTGTAGTGTCAAATCATGACCGATAGAGGCGGTGATAATTTTTCTCATCATCCCGATACCGGGGTGCCCAAGTCGATCATGCCAAGTTTGGAATGCATCGACGTTTTGAAAAATTACCTTATATGCAACATATTTTATGGGCTTAATGTATGTATAGTACAACCCAGAGTCAAGAGTTGGAATTTTTTCGCATATTTCCTTGCCATATCCAGTAATTTTGGTTAAGAGAAGATACTCCTCTTTGTTTTCTTCATGTGTTTCCACATGAATACCATTCTTACGAATATCTCTATAACTCAACAAGGTACGAGTTGAATCGGGATACAATAAAGCATCCTCGATTGTAATTTGTGTACCCATCGGGAGGGTGATTGTGGCTCGACCAGAGCCAACTATCAACGCATCACGACCAGCGATCGTTAAAACATTTCCTTCTCTTTTCTTAAGAGTTTGGAAGTATTTTATTTCTGTGAGTATAGAGTTTGTGGTACAACTGTCCACAAGGCATAATTCCTCCTCCGAGGGATTGACTTCTAGAGACATCTATATTAAGAACAAGAATTTAATAAAAATTCTTTATTCATCACATATAGAGATACATACACATTGTATTGAATATCTAACATAATGATAATGCAATATTATAATACATATGAGTTTGTACAAATAAATATACAACTCCAAATTACAAACATGTTTGAAATTCTAATTATTACAACACACAATACTATAATAATCACGGACATGGGGATTTAAGATAAATCTCCATATATGTCACCCGAAGCATACTCAATGAGCATGTCGTCCGTTGCGGGAAGGTCCACTTGCTGAGTAAGGGCTTCATTGTTTGGCGATTCTTGTGGAACCGAAGACGAACAACCAGCCTCCTTTGGAGTCTCAGTAGTAAGATTGAAGTGCGCTTCATATCTTGGTGCCTTCTGTTTATCATCACGGAGGGATTGTTGATAAAGATCAACCAAGTGTTTTGAAGTACGACAAGTCGCGGTAAAATGCGTGTTACAACCACACTTATGACAAAGTCTTTTATTGTCATAGGTAGTTTCTGCATTGCCACGTGCCTTTTTGTTAGCACGGTGTCTGCGGTTCTTGTTGAATTTGCGTTTACCAGAGTTGTTCTTTGGATTACCAGATGGAGATCCTTTGAACTTTCTTTTATTCGGAGCGTTATTCTGAACATTATGAATTTCGTGCAAAGGTCTTGAGCCAATTGGGCGCAACTTATGATTCTTAATAAGAAGTTCATCATTCTTTTAGCTGACATAATGTATGAATAAGCTGGAATAAACAGTATTTTACTTTACGGTATTGATTACACAATACCTCTCATTGGAAGCATAGTAGATAGAGTTTTCTCTATCTTTTACGCATCCGTCGGTTCTTTTTCGCAAAACTTCATCCTACTACGAGATGGTATGAACAAAGCATGATTATATTCAGCCTGATTTAAAATCTTGTAGGCGTAGATGATTCAATCATGTTGTGCATCGGGATATATGATTTCCTTCATTGTTCATAACGTTCTTTAAGCGAAACCCACAGAGCACGAGGATTTTCTTCCAAAAGATACTCTTTCTTGAGATCCTTATGGATAGAAGTGCGTAACAAAAGTAAGACAGTGTACTTCATTGTTTCAAGGACCGGAGGGCCCCCTTCAACTGGTTCATTTATCGCAGCTGAAATCCCTCGAGATGCAAAACTAATTTTTATATCCGTTGCCCATGAAGGATAATTGCTCCCATCAAGGGCGAGTTCTTCAAACTCTTTTTGCATTTCCTACATGGCATAACCATCGATTTATTAATTCACCAAATATTGGTAAATTTAAAACCTTAATGGTGGTGTTGTAATATTTAAGTGCAAATTTTAAATCATATCTTAAGTTTTGGATGGTTGGAGTAGACCATATAATTATGGTAATCTCCACAAATTAAGGTAATCTCCATAAATGGAGTAGACCATATAATTAAGGTAATCTCCATAAATGGAGTAGACCATATAATTAAGGTAATCTCCATAAATGGAGTAGACCTCATATCCAAAAACATTATTGAGATAACACTTTATAGGTAATCATCAAGTTAAAACGTGATGTAGACCTCATAGTGATGGGCAATTTTCATTGCTGCTCAAAAAGGCATGGTCTCTAGGCAGAAATATTCAGAAAACTGAATAAGACGCAGCCAAAACCTTAGACTCCATCACCTTGTGTTTTATTCTCAAAATAATGTAAGACATGATTTTAAATTTGCTTAAAATCCTGGACAATTAAGTGGTACTTAATTGTGAGAATTTAAAGTTATTAAAATGCAATTTATTAAATTGCAACATTAATAACATACACAATATATACATATCCATAAGTACAAACACACATATATATATATTTACAAATTACAAATAATATCGTGGTCTTTAAAACAAAAGATACACACCGATATTCAACATTATGCAAATCTTGTAAAATCTGAGAACTGAAGTGCATAAAATCTTTGGAAATATGAAAATACAATTAGCAAATAATTAAATTGGCTGTTCATTATTTCAGCCCGCGAAATCCTATTAGAGGAGGGGCGAAATCAGCATGGGCTTGGCCTTGAAGGGGCCTGGCGGCGTGCGTCGCGAGGAGAGTTCGTGAAACGAGCTTGGGCACAGGCACCATTTCGGCCGAAATTTCATTGCCGCTATGCCAAATAAAACCGAGAGACTCGGCTGATTAGGGTTAGGGTTCCCTAACCCATTTCCCATTTCATGTCCGTCGCCGCCATTGTATCACTCGCAGCCGCCGCCGTTGCTTCCCATGTAGCCACAGCCGACACAATCTCGTCCGATCCGCCACCATATGGAGATCCACCGCCGTCGCCAGCGCATGGATCTAGAGCTCTTGGCCATGGCGGCACTCCCCCTCCCCCTTTTCTAGCGGCGATCAGTGGCGAGGGCCCTCCCCCTCATCCGAGAAGGAGAAGCCCCCATTTCCGGCGCCTCCGAAGCCTTAGGGAAGGGAGGAAGAAGCGGCCGCCACAGTATCTCGCCAAATTGAAGGGGAAGACCCGGGCGTCGATTCGCAGTGAGGAGGGTCAAATCCAATGGGGCGCGTGGAGCCAGAGTGGAGGAGCCGTGGCCGAAGAAGAAGGGCTGCACCTAGGACCTAGTCGCCATCGTGGGGGGCAAGTCGAAGCCAGGTGGAGCCGGGGTTGAGAGCCTCCGCCTGGGCGACGCTTCTTCAACCGGCGTGGGCGAGGGCAGTCGGGAGGCTGCCCTGGTGGCGAGGATATCAATCCGAGCCGGGCCTGCCCAAACGTGTCTCCAGCGTGGAAGAGCTCTGCATCGGGGAAACCTGCCGTGCCGAGGAACCCAGGCGCCGGGAGGACGGGGGCTCATCAGGGCGTGGCGGATGACAGCGCGAAGGCGGGCACGGTCCAAGAACCCTTGGCGCACGGAGCGATGGAACTCTCTGACGATCTCGTTGAGGAGGACGGAGACGGCGCGATTCACAGTGAGTATCGCCGTTTTTCCTCTTCTCTGTTCTGTTCTTGTTCTTTCTTGTAACTCAGTGAAGAGCAAGTGACTGATAACGTGTTAGAATGTGAGATGTAAAGAGTAATTGTAATGAACACTTGTTATTGTATTCCATTCATTGATCAATATATATACATGGTGAACGGGTGGCTTTGCACCCGTTCGGGATTACAAAGGAGAAGGAGAGATGAGAGAACGCGTTGCTTCGTTAATAGGTGTCTTTTCACTACTACAGAACGACACATCACTATCACTGTATCTGTATCGGTTCTTAAGTTTTTCGAAAAAAACGATTGTGATAAGTAACTTCGGAGAGGTGTTAGTAATAATCAAGATGTCGGTTACGAGATTATAAGTGATTGTGATGTAGCAGGAACATCCGAATCGGTTCTCTACTAAAAGTGATAGTGATATGCACGATCATCACTATCGGTTCTTTTCATAAGTGATAGTGATGTGCACGTGATCATCACTATCACTTCTATGAAAAGAACCGATTACGATAAACGTGCACATCAATATCACTTTTAGTAGAGAACCGATTCGATGTGTACATGGTTATCACTATCATTCTTTTTATAGAAGCGATAGTGATGACAAAGGCACATCACTATCACTTGTTGAAAAGAACCGATTCGATGTGCTCGTGCTTATGTAGTGATGGCCGTGCACATCGATGTCGCTTTTGAAAAGAACCGATTACGATGTGCCTCGCTAGGTTATATATACCACTCGCTTGAACTCTTCTCTGTTTTTGCTCGGAGGAGATTTCTCGCCGCCACCCGAGAAAATAGCTCATATTGTGTGGTTGGAAGCAATAGTTGGGTGAGAAAATTTGAAGTCCTCATGGGTGGGTATTAAGAGGGCAAAATTGAAACCCTATCTTGAGGAGATTCCCTCTTTTGCTCTCTATTGCGGTTTTCTTCAAAATGTGAGCAGCAATTCTTTCAACCCCTTCAATTTTGCTCGTAATTTCAATATGTCGTCAATAAAGTTTAGGTTGCCTTTGGAATTGTGTACGTGCTTTCAGATTTCACACTCTTTATTTGACAAGCGC